>JAPVLO010002708.1:0-86694 GCA_027257055.1 Cephalopachus bancanus | reverse complement strand
CTTTGGATGCTTGAGTATTTTTCAAAATTCATGAAATTATTTTAATTAAAAATCTTTAAAATATTAATGGGGGGATCCAAAGCAGAGTTAATTATAGCAGCGCCACTCACCACATGTACTTAAGACTCCGTCAGCTTTCCCATTAAAAAGTGCTGCTTTTCAGGTGGGTTATAATTCAACCAAATAAATTGATCAAGGCTGAAGCTTGACATGCAAGTTTGCAGGGTGAGAACTGTTTAATTGATTTGAATATTCAAGGCCTATACATGGAGGGGAAAAAGAATCATCACATGTTGTCATTTCAGGGAGGGTTGGCCTATAGACACCTGCCTATTTGTAGCTCTCTGGTCATCATTCTTCCTATTAAAACTCCACCATCCATCAGCACAGTTCAAAAATATATACCTATGTGCGGCTTTGCACCAAAAGGTTCTAAGTACCTTACTTAGCTCTTAAATTTGTGCCTAAGTTTCCCCTCAAATGAGCTTCATTAATCTGGAAAGGAGACGTTTTTGCCTGCTCATGCGAATGTGTTTTAAAATAAGCCTTTTCATTTTTGGTAGCTTCAATACACAACCAGCGGCAATCACAGCTTTCCTTTCCAGGCTGAAATCTGATCATTAAACCAACCTCACTATTAGGGGGAATATCTGGCTGGAAAATGCATTTTATCCCTGAAGAATATGCTATATTAGTGAGAAAATTACTCTAAATGGGAACAAAGCTGACAACTGCTGCTTGCAGACTAATGGCCTAGTGTATATATCGTACCCAAAAAGCATGTCATCACCTGCCCGTTGAGCAGATCACTGCCGTTAGGTTCTGGTTGGCACAAATGGGACTTTACGGATGTCGAAAAGGTTTTAGGGATGTTGGTGGGTCTCTCCTTCCCCTCCCCCTTTTACCGAAAGCCAGCGAATGCAGTATCGGCATCACTCGAAAACCCAGGTGAGGTCCATGCTGCAACTGTGCTGACATGACCACCGGCAGGTATGAGCGCATCCTAGTCTTGCTTCTAGACAGGATTGTTCAGCAGCCATTTTATGCAAAGTCGCATCCTGTGAATGGCAGGATAGTTTCTCACCACTGCAGAGTTGTTCGACTCAACCTATTTAGGGACTTGGAGGGTGCCCTGGAGTCCCACAGACAACACGAGATGTTAGGGCAATGACTCCTTTTGCAGGAGAGGAAAATTATATCACTGCTTTGCACAGTAAAAGCAGTGGCTGGGAGGAGGGAAGAAAGAATAGGACCCTCCCAAGTCCCCAAGATCAAAACGTGAATGCTGTAATAAGAAAAAAAAAAATGGCGTTTGTTTCATTTCCAATCCTTGGTGCTATCTTCTTCATGAGAACAGATTCAAATTTGGGACCATTTTCTGTTCTTCTTAAGAGGAAAGTGGTATCAATTTTAATAAAGTCCAAGAACACTCGTTAACAGAATGCATTTTCCATCCACCTGCAAACATAGTGGAAGTAATGTCGGTGACTCAGAACGCCCGTGTCTGCTGACGAAGCATCCGGGAAGGGTAGCGCTTGAACAGTAGTAACCATTAGAACTCGAGTCTTCTCTTTGTGTGCTTCTTTGGATCCCTGAATTCAGATATTATATTTCATCCCTTTTTTTTATCAGAGCATAATTCATTTACTGAGATCGCTTCTTTTGAAAGCATTTGGCAGTGGGTTCTTTCTTATTGAAGATGCATGGCCAAGAACACAGAAATTTGGATTGGTAATGCCCATGAGCCATAGGATAAGCCTTCATAGTCTGAAATGCCTACACAGTGAACTAAAATTAAGGCAGATCAGTGGACTGGGGCAAAATACTAGGGAGCTCTTAGAGAATCCTGCACAGTGTGGGTGGGGGGGAAGAAATGCCAGTGGCTACCCAAAGTACCATGGATCCGCAACCAGAAACAGCCAGCACCACCAGGAAAAGCACATTTCTGCTCTCTTCTTCACCTACGTGTGTCTAAGGGCTCCAGAAACAAGCTGGAAGGAAGCTTGGAGGCCATTTAGTCCAATGTGTCTACTTTACAATTAGGAAGTAGACCTGTGTCTGCCCTGAAACACACACACACACACACACACACACACACACACACACACACACATACACACACACACACACACACAGAGAGAGAGAGAGAGAGAGAGAGAGAGAGAGAACATCATCTTCAGTCATGTAAAAGATAATTTAAAAGCTGAAGTTTCGCCAGGTCTGGTAGCTCATGCCTATAATCCCAGCACTTTGGGAGGCCAAGGTGGGGAGACAGCTTGAGTCCAGGAGTTCAAGGCCAGTCTAAGCAACATAGCAAGATCTTGTTTCTACTAGTGAATGAATGAATGAGCAAGCAAGCAAGCCAGATGTGGTGGTGCATACCCGTAGTCCCAGCTCCTCGGGAGGCTAAAGTGGAAGGATCATCAGAGCCCAGAAGGTCAAAGCTGCCATGACTCTTGATTGTACCACTGCACTCCAGCCTGGGTGACAGAGTGAGACCCCAACGCAAAAAAACAAACAAAAGAAGCAGAAGTTTCACATATGTCTTAAGAAATCTTTAAACAAGAGCCGTATTTATGATCACACAGTATTTCAATGAACAGCAAGTGATCATGACTTATTTTTTAAGCTGTGCCTGTTCTAGGTATTGCAAAGTTTCAGAGTCTGTCAGGGAAAGAGTTTATGTGAGAAGACTATCAACAATGCTAAAGAGGGTGTTCAAGCTGGAAGGAAACTTGGAGGCTATTTAGTCCAATGTGTCCATTTTACAGATGAGGAATCAGACCCAAAGAAGTGAAGTGACTTTCCTGGTTTATGACAGAACTAGAGCCACAATGGTTTCATTGATCACATATTATATTAAGCTCTATGAATGCCAATATAATTATTGATGCGTGCCATGCATTGCACTTCAATTTCCACATAGATTATGTCTTCAAAACAACCCTACAAAGTAGGGAGTTATTATTCGCCCAACTTACAGGAGCAGAAACTGAGGCTCAGAGGGGTTAACCATCAGCTCAAGGCTGCACAATGAATGACAGAACACCCCAGGATCCTAACCCGCTCCATCTGTTTCCAGAGCTAGATTTCTCACCCATTAGGCTCTGCAAAACCAAAGTGTGAAGTGTGTTCCACGCCTCCAGTGGCTTGGGAAGATCCAGTTCACCTCTAAAGATTCTCTGGATTCATCCTGTCTTCTGTGCAGGTCCCGCTGACCCCCAGTGGAGGCGATCATCCTCTCGTGAGTGCCCTTGTCCTCGGCGTGCCTCTGGCTGCCTCTGTCTATCTCACGCTGCTTGATCTGTGTGTGTCTGTTTGTGCCCACACCAGGCCCTGCCTCCTGTACTCCCAGCCCATGGCATGGCTTGGCTCATGGCAGGTCTCCAGGCAGCATCAGTTGAATTACTCCAACCCTAGCTCCTGTTAATCCCTCATCAATGTCTGGCAGAGCACACATAGACGAGTCCTCGGTGACTAGAGCTGTCCGTGCCTCCGGGTTTCGGCCAGACTTTCTGTTCACACAGCACCCCACGGAGGGAGTTGAGACAGGTCCCTCCGTTGTCTTCTGCTCTGTGCCCAGATCGTCACAGGACATATTCTGTCTCTCCCCGCTCCACACACACACAGTCACTAGAAACGAAACCCTCTCCTCCCCATCTCTGCCAGATTCCACCCCTTCTCTCCAGCCTCCCATCACACAGGTGGTCAGACTTCAGACAGTTCCATCTTTCATTCCAGGTAGGGAGGAAGCCATCCAAGCAGGGGAGCAGGCTTTGGAGCCCACGGTTGGCACATCGACCAGACAGTCCAATTTCAACGTGCCTCCCCTCGGCACGTCCCTTGAGCACACAATGCCTCTCGCTGTGCCTTGAGTGGCATGACCAAGGGTCCCTTTGGTTGTCCTGATGTCGGTGACTTCCCAGGAAGTGTGTATGCTGAGGAAGGGAGGACACAGGAAGCAGAAAAGACCGTCCTTCCACTGAACAACTGAACGGCGCCACTTGGGTCTGTTGAACTATTTTTTAAATTATGATTATAAAGATGTGGGGTACAATTCAGGGTTAGGCATACAAATGTTGATTATGCAGGTACCTTTGTTGATGAGATGTGCCCCTCCCTCCCCTAGCAGTTGGTCTGTTGAGTTACTAAAAAGACAAGATTTTTTAAAAAATAGATTTAATTCTCAGTTTTTTGGGGGGAGCTCTCTTTAATTTTGAAGATGTGGAGTACAATTCAGGTTTGGGTATACAAGTGGTCATCGTATAGGTAAAGCTTGGACCTCCCTTTGGTCCCCACTTTGCCTGGTTTGAGATCAGGTACCCTTATTGATGTTGTGTTCCACCCCCCACCCCGATAGTATCCCGCTACTACCTTATTCTTAGTTTCAAGGAAACTAAATGCACTTAGTGATAAACCAACTCCTGGAAATTCCAACTTATTTGCAGTAAAAATTGAGATGCCTACTTTCATCAGGGGTGGGGAAATTGAATGCTCCTGAGAATATAAAATTCTAACATCGGTGAATCACCAGTGTGGTCAAATACAATAAAGATATTTATACTGAAACTACCGAAGGTACAATTGACTCCTGGTTTTCTCTCTCTCTCTTTTTTCTAAATTTTGACCTGGTTTTCAATAATTCAGAACACTCTTCAAAACATATCATGCTTTTCATTCGTCACTCTTATCATTAATGCCACAAAATCCTAAATCCGGAAATTTTTAAAATCTCTTGTTTATTGAATGCCTGCATGTGCCAGCCTCGGGATTATCCATTTAATGAACATTGTTTGACTTAATCATCCAAAGTCCTGAAAGGAAAGGTGCATTGGCCCATTTTACAGATGCAGGACTGGGTTCCGGTGGAAAAGCCTGTCCAGGTTTACACAACTTGATGGTGATAGTGTTAGAATTCTGATACAAGTCTTTCTACACACCATCCAGTCCCTCTTGGTCTTCTTAAAATATGCTGGGTTTGGGGGTAAATCTGTACAAATTCTGACTGTCATGGGGGAATTTTTGTTTTAACAAATCTTCATCAGCTGCATATCTGTCTCTCTTGTTCACTGACCTCACTTCTACTCTTTCTCTTTCTTAGGTACCAAAGATTTATGGTTTGAACTTCATGGCTTTTGAGACTCTACATTACTAGGCCCGTGTCAAGGTCATAGCCACCTGCTGCTAACATGAAATGTGGTGAAGCCAAAGCCAGAACCATGCACTTGTGGTATCTCCCTGAGATCTCAATTTTCTAATAAATAAAAACTGAGACAAACCCCAAGCTCCTGATATGAAAAGCCTACCAAGGACCCATAGTGTTAGCATAAATAAGAAAAGAGGAATTGTACAAACATAAGGAAAAAGGCCAGCCACAGTGGCAATTTAAAGATGCAAATTCAAAATCTAAAAATAAGACTTTTTGCCCACCGAATTAGTAAAAATCTTATAAATAAAAGCACCAAACGCTGAAGAAGTTGTGAAAAAACTTTCATATTTTGCTTTTGGGAAAATAAATTGGTCCATCCCTCTTAGAAAACAATTTAATAATGCATACAGAAGCCTTAAAAGACATTCACCCATTAGATTACTAATTCCTTCAGGGGTTCTAACCCACCAAATAACCTGAAATTTAAAAAATGCTCTGTTGGAACCAAGCATGGTGGCTCACAGCTATACTCCCAGCACTTGGGGAGGCCGAGGTGGGAGGATTGCTTGAGGCCAAGAATTTGAGATCAGCCTGTACAACATAGCAAGGCTCCAATTCTACAGGAGGTTAAAAAAAAACACTAAAAAATTAGCTAGCATGGTAGCATGCACCTGTAGTCCCAGCTACTTAGGAACCAACCATGCCGTCCATCAAAAGAGGTCTGGATTTAAAAAAATGTGGTACAAATACACAATGTAATATTACACAGCCATAAAGAAGAACAAAATCATGAACTTCTCAGCAACCTGGATGGACTTAAAGTCTAGAATACTGCGTGATCTTTCACAGAAGCAAAGAACTGAGTATCACATGTTCTCACTCATAAGTGGGCTTTGAATAACTATTGTAATACTATAAGTAAAGGATTGACAGTAGTGGGAAACTGCCTGGGGAAGCGGGGGCACACCTCATCAACAAGGGTACCTGCACAATGAATATCTGTATACCTAACCCTGAATTGTACCCCACAATTTTAAAATAAAAAATCTAAAGGTAAAAAAAATCATAACCTTTCACTTGAAATATAAAATTGTATAGCTGTAATTTTTATGTTGCATCATTTTATATTTGCATCTCTGGTGTTGGTGTATTGAAATACATTCACACTTTTCATAGAATTGAATAATAAGATTGGTCCTACCTAACCCTGAATTGTACCCCACATCTTTATAATTTAAAAAATTAGTCAGCATAGCAGCACGCACCTGTAGTCCCAGCTGCTCAGGAGGCTGAGGTGGGAGGATGGCTTGAGCCCCAGAGATTGAGGCTGCAGTGAGCTACAATGGCACCTCTACACTCCAGCCTGAGCAATAGAGAGAGACTCACATCTCAAAAAAAAAAAATAGGCTTTGCAGCCAGGCTCAGTGGCTCAGTCTGTAATCCCGCAGTTTGGGAGGCTGAGGTGAGTGAATTGCCTGAGCCCATGGGTTCGAGACCCACCTGGGCAACTTGGCGAGACCTCATCTCTACAATAAATAAAAAATTAGCCGGGTATGGTAGCATGCGCCTGTAGTTCCAGCTACTTGGAAGGCTGAGGCGGAAGGATTGCCGGAGCCCAGCAGGTCGAGGCTGTGGTGGCCGGGAGTGGCCACTGCACTCCAGTCTGGGCGACGGAGTGAGACTCCAACTCAAAAAAAAAAAAAAAAAAAAAAAAGGCTTTGCTTACAAAGTTATTTAGTGAAATAATATTTATAGCAACATTCATACACAAAATGTGAAATAACCCAAAGCCACAATAATAAATGGTTAAGTATATGGCTTAGAGGCAACATTGTTTGGGTTTCCATAACTCCAATCTCTAGGTGTTATCAAATATCCAGATGTTAGGATTCAAAACAACATCTGCTGGGCTTGATGAGCTCTTAATCATCCAATTATATGAATCAAGTATTGAGGTGGCCACAGTGGCTGGATGCTGTCTTATTTCCTGGCATTGAGGTGTGGTGGTGTGGACAAAAGAAAATTAAGAAGCGGTTTCTAGGAAACTTCATTGTTGACTAGTCTTGAACTCAGGGAAAAAAAATCACAGAGCATTTTGGACTTTCAAGAGTTATGTCAAATCTTTTAAAACGCTGCCATATTTTAGTTCTCGATAAAGGAGTAATTCGTGTCACTGACTGTCAAAAAAAAAATAAAAATAAAAAATAAATGGTTAAGTAATCGATGGCACATACACATAAAAATAGAATGCAATAAAATATTAGGCAACCATGAAAATTGTTACTGTAAAATTATGTTTCAATTTTTGAGAAATTAAATGTATGTATTACACACAATAACGAATAAAAAGAAAAAGAAATAAATGAAATTCTTACAGTGACATTCTCTAAGTAATGATATTACTACTTCTTTTATTTTTATGTTCCTATTTGAGCTCTCTAGATTTTATTTTTATGATCGAAAAATAAATGTCATTAATGCTGTTTGCACAGCACTTGTGATAACATATAAATAGGTATACTATTACGTTGCAATGGAAAAAAAGGAAGAATATAAGTAATATGATTTCCATTTTTGCATTTAAAAGAAAGAAAAGGTCTCAAAATATTACAGTGTGTCCTAAAATGGGTGATTATATTTCTTCTTTCTACTTTTCTATATTTTTAAATTTTTCTAATATGGTAACTATTTTTATAACTCTTCAAAAACTTTTTAATTTTGAAAAGTGGCTTCATTCACTGGAAGGGAGCCATACAAACAAATCTAAAAATGCTAACTGGGTTACCTGAGTGCTCTGACCTGAGGTCGGCTACCTTTGTTTAACAGCAAAATCAAACAAATAAAATGGTGTTCCGAATGTCAGAGAGGTGTTAAACACATGTTAACACACGCTGAGCCTTTCTCTTCAACCTGATTAGAAAATCTGAGAGAAGAGAGTCACTTTTTCACCATAGACACCGTGTCCAGGAACCTCCTGAGATCTACTTTCATCCTCACTCTCTACGGGAACCTGGCAGGGCCCTTAGGCTTGGGATCATTTTCAGTGTGTGTCCACCTGTCCAGCACGCCCAGGCATCTGAGACTGATGGTTCTCATCGGCTCTGAGCAAACAGGTCACTGTTCCTCTCTTCGGTCAGAATGCAGGATTTCCATCCCAAAGGAGAAAGTGTTCTCCACGAGCAGGAGGGTGTCTCCGTAGGCCTGCTATAATAATATCCAGGTCTCCTGCATGAGTGCTACAGGCGAATCAGTGGAGGCTCAGATCAGCTTGGATGGGAATTCACACAGAGAGGGAATAAAGGTAATAACCAAACTAGGAAAGGGCAAACAAACATATTGGGAAACAAACAAGCAGAAAAAAAAAAATTAAGAAAAAACAAGTAAAAAGGAAAAGAAAAATACTCTGAGATTCCCTGTTTCTCACGTGAGCAGCAGTCTGCCAAATGGGCTTCAAATTCCAGCTTTATGAATCACGCCTCGAGTCTCTGAACCTGTGCCTCACCCCGCCCCAGGGATCCATTCACCTCCCTGCCTGGGCTCCCCTGCCCCAGTGCACTGAACTCCTGACCCCAGGGGAGCCTTGTGAATCAGGGTCTGAGGAGTTATGCCCAGAGGTTGACATGACGTGATCACTATATGGGGCCAGATCATTTTGCTGTAAAAGTCTTTTCCTGGTTGCAGCAAATCAAAGTGCACTTCTGTCTAAATAAGGACAGAGTGGTTACATACTGAGTAGCAGGACGTGCACCCTCACGTGCACAGACACATGCTAGCGGTGCGATGGGGGGGGTACTTATTTGGCCTCTCTAAACTTCAAGATCCTCATCTATAAAGTGAGGACGCCTCGTGACCGCCAAGGACTGAGATGAAGACTGACTTAACTTTAACCCGTGGAAGATCTTAGCACACATGCACCTGGTGGGTGGTCAGTACTTAGTAAACCTTAACTGTGAGGGACGAAGAGTCATTCTGAGTATCTGAACAAGGGTGACCAGGAGTTTGTCAGCAGTCCACAAGCTCGGTATTATACCCTTGAGGGCCTAATTTCTCAGCACCTCAAGCAAGGGGCCTATTCCTGGACGGCTAAAGAATGTTCCTGCAACTCTGCACAATGTGGTCTTTTATGTCTGAGATGAAGGAATTGATTGATTGAGTTAACCATTCACCACTCTCTTCTAGTACAAGAGCCCATATGGATTGAGATACGAGGGAAATAAGGGTTTTTTGTGTCTTTATCAAGGTATCATTTACGTATAACAAAACACAGCCTTAGTAAGTGCACCAGTGATGGAATTTTTATAAATGTATTCGCTCATATAACCAACATCAAAATCAAAATATGGACCATTTCCATCACCTCAAAAATCTCCTTATGTCGCTTTGCAGTTAGTCCCCACCATGACCCCTAACCCCAGGCACCAACTGATCTGTTGTCACTAACAATTAGTTTTGCCTATTCTATCATTTCATACAAATGGAATCATACATGAGGCACTCTTTTGTGTCTGGCTTCTTTGCTCACATATCAGCAGTTCATTCCTTTTTATTGCTGAACAATATTCCTTTGTGTGGATATAGCACAATTTGTTTATCCATTCACCTTTGATGGACATTTGAAGCTATGAATACAGCTTCTATAAATATTCTTGTGCAAGTTGTCTTGTGGGCAAATGTTTTAATTTCCTTTGCATAAATGCCTAAAATGGGCTTTGAGTTCACATGGTAAATTTATGTTCAACTTAAGAAGAAACTGCTGAGATGTTTTTATAAAGTATTTGTACAATTTTTCATTCCCACCAGTTATGTGTGATAGTTCCAGTTGTTTTGACATTCTCACCAATACTTAATACTGTCTGTCTTTTCCATTTTGACCACTTCAGTGCATGAGTGGGGTATCTCATTGTGATTTTAGTTTGCATTTCCATGGCAACTACTAATGTCGAGCATCTTCTCATATACTTATTAGCCAGAAATGTATCTTCTCTTATCAAATATCTTTTTAAAAACATTTTTAAAATTAAGTTGTCTTATTATTGAGTTGTATGAATACTTTGTAATTCTGGATACGAGAACTTTGTCTATGACTATAAGACCATAATATATGTACATATAATAACATAAAAATATATTTTATATTTATACTTATATTTATGTGTTTGGTGTGTGTGTGTGTGTGTGTGTGTGTGTGTGTGTGTGACCCAAGACATTTTACCTATCCTCAAATCAAAAAGACTTTTTTTCTAGAATTTTTATTGTTTTAATTTTTACACTTAGATCTATCAACCATTTTGAATTTTGTGTGTGATATGAGGCCAGGGTAATTCATTTTCTTCCACATGGAATCAAGTTGTTTCAATACCATTTGTTGAAAAGACTGTCATACCCCCACTGAATACTGGGAATAGTTTTCATAGATTATATTAGATCCTCAAAGGTGACCAACCTCTGTTTAGTCTGAGGATGTTGAAATTAGGTCTTTAAGATAGATGGTCAAGGGGCTGGACTGAAATGACCCAAAAGTTCTTACCCAACCCTGCAATTTCATGCTGCTGTGTTTTTGAGACCCCAAGCACGAAAGGCATGTGGAATTGTCTGAGCCTACTTAGGGGGCCCCTGGACAGACAGGGAACATTCATGAAGACACTGACAAATCAAGTGTATACAGGAGATTCATGCCAGATCCCCTTCATGTCACCATTTTACCTGAGACTATCCCAGAACATTCCACACTCCGCTGTAATCCCTTGAGCTCCTAAAGCAAATAAGATAATTTCAAAACATTCGGGCAACCAGGGGAAGCAGAAATTCTTGAAGCCTTCACTTATTGTCACTATTCTTCTTACTCTATAAAACTGTTAAAAGGTGACGCCATCAGCATGCAAATATTTAACTTGCCAACTCATGGTCTCTGCTTAAATTCTTCTTCTATGGAATACACTCAGGCTCCATTTGAAAATACAAGCTCAGCCTCTGCAATGTAGATAAATACAGCCAGTGCCGGGGAAGAAGTTATCACGATGAGAATGCTTTAGACATTCTGGCCAGTTCCACTCTGAGACCGCAGAGCAGCTGAGAAGCCATACAATGTGGCTTTTGTTCAAGTGGCAATTAGCAGAAATTATAGAAAGGGGCCAGTGTCATTGTGCAAAGGATTCAGCCAAGGTAGACACAGACCAGTTTTCATTAGACCAGCCAAAAGCTGGAGAACCCTCTTTTAAAAAATTAAACAAGCTCTCAGCCTATTTGCTCTAGTTCTAACAATGCTGAGAAGTGTGCTTCCTCTCACTTACAGATAGTACCTGGAGGACGCTACGGGGGATCTCTCTAAGTGTTGGGTCTTTGATTGACAAATGTATTCAAGGGGAAATTGCTGGTGTGATTTTATTCATTATTAGGAAAATGAAGGCGCTGAATTGTGCTGTCTTGTAGCTCCTGTGCCAGTTATAATAGTATCTCCGGTTACTTTTTTTTAATATTAAATCAGACATTAGAGAATGAGGATTCATTTTTGTCCCTGTGGGGCAGGAGCGTCTGAGGAAGAAGATCAGAGCAATTAAAGGGTAAAAAGGGAAACTTGTGCACAGAAAGTCCTAGAATCTATGACTTGGGAGGATCTCAAGGTCGTCTGGTCTACCAGTTGGTCGTAGTTCACTGCCCGTGGTCATTAAGAAATAAACCAAACTCCCCTTCTAAGAAGCATCCTTTCACGTACTTGAAGAGAATAGCTGTGCCCGATTACCCAAAGTCTTCACCAAACTAAACGCTCTTAGTGTTTCTAGGTATCAGACTCTTCATTTCCTTCTGGACGTTCTTGGGAAGGCCATGATTTTGGTTTTCTTTATGGCTGCATAATATTCTATTGTGTATATGTACCATGTTTTCTTTATCCAATTCACTTTCCATGTTTTTGTTACTGTGAATAGTGCTGCAATGAACATATGTCTCAGAACATAGTTATACTAAAAAGAATATTTGTTCTTCATCTAAAATTCTAATTTAGCTGGGCATTCTGTATTTTATCTAGCAACTTAAAACAAATAGAGAGTTTTTTAAAAATACAATCTTCAGATGTAAGCCTCAAATTAAAAGCCACAAGGACAGATGCTTCAAATTGCAGGTGTCATGTTGTAACCAAACTATTTCTCACATGAGTGACACTGCATAATATGCTTCAGGGTAATTCTTGATAGGAACTTAGTTATTTAATCAAGGTTAAAGATTCTCTAAAGTGACAAAGAGAATCTAACATAAAATATAAGAATCAATTAAGAAATTTAGACTTCAGACTTCTCCCGTGATTCAGTGAAAAATAACTTAAAGAGCATCTACCATGTGTCTTTCTCTTCTCAATTGAACTTTTTGAAGGACGTGTCTACACTTGCTCTATACTGTCTCAGCTCTCATTCAATACTCAAAACACCTTAATGTGGTTCCTATTTGTATTATATAACTGAAACTATTCTTGCTGAGGTATACAATGGCCTAATACAGTTGATTTTCATTATTTGCAGTAGCTGTGTTCTGTAAAGATGCCACCAACACTGAACCATTTCTCCTAAAGGAAATACAGTGTTAGGTTCCTGCCAGCCTCCAGGCACAACATTTTCAAAAATCAATAAATATATAACCTTGTTCTATGTGTGTTTTTGTTTAAAGATAACTTATTTTATATATATTACATATTCATTAACATTGAATTCACAGCAAACATCACTTATAACTCATGTCTGAATGAAACGTATCTAACACACATATTTTTCTGTAAGGCACATCATATCTTTCTTGTAATGTGGAAACACTACACTGCACTTCAACATTATATTTGAAGTCTCTTTTATTTATTTATTTATATTTTTATTTTTTTTGAGTTGGAGTCTCACTCCGTCGCCCAGACTGGAGTGTAGTGGCATGTTCCCAGTCGCTGCAGCCTCAACCTGCTGGGCTCCAGTGATCCTTCCACCTCAGTCTTCCAAGTAGCTGAAACTACAGGCACACACTACCACGCCCGGCTAATTTTTAATTTATTGTAGAGACAAGGTCTTGCCAAGTTGCCTGGGTGGGTCTTGAAACTGTGGGCTCAGGCAATCCACTTGCCTCGGCCTTCCAAAGCGCTGGGATTACAGGCTGAGCCACTGAGCCTGGCCTGAAGTCTCTTTTAAACACAAAAATAGCCAATAAAGGGTACAAGGATGTGAGGAATGTGATACTAAATAGACTGCAAGCAGAAACAGCATCACTTGTTCAGCTTCAGCTGGAAATGAACACACTGGGTGACGCAAACTTTTCACCACTCTGCACATGTCTGCAAATGACCGTGAAAGCACCATATTGACTATACCTACATTTTAGTGGGTAGGTGAATACAGAATCTGCAAATAATGAGGATGGACAGTAATTTCCAGACCCAACAGGTTTTTTTCAGAGCTTATTCTGATGGGTCTGTGGACCACATCTGCTGACATTGATCACTTTCTTCTCAAAACTCTCCACTCCTTTGGCTCCCAGTGACCTGTGCCCTACTGGTATTTATACTCTGATGTCCCTTCACCACCTCTTGTGAACGCCTGTTTACCACCCGTACCCTTGTTACCTCTGACACCCTTGTTACCTCTGAAGTGTTGTTATTCTCCAGCATTTAAGACAATAGAGACCCTAAGGCATGGAATGAAGCCAGAGGACTGAGACCATAGTTACCATCGAACTGGGAAGGCTAAGTCTCCCTTGAAACTATGCCTGCTACATAGTCAGTCAACCACTAGAGGTGTTGGTGCCTCTGGTGTAGATAGCTGCTCAGGGTTGGGCAGATCCAAACCTTGTCCACACTGTGTCAGAACAAGGAGGACCAGATGGAGAAGAAACCAAAAATTGATACAACCTGGGCTCAAGCTCTGGACCTAAATGGCCTGACTTGATGGCAGATAATTGAGGAGAATCAGCAGAGGCATCCGGGACAGCATGAGATATAAAGGCAGCTGAGAAGACCCTGATTTCAAGGGTCTGGGTATCTCTCCTAGGAAAGACAGAGAAGGAAAAAGCAGAGCCATGATAATAGTAACTAACTTTGATGTGGCATTTCATATGTGCCACTACTCTATACTGCCTCTCTAGATGATGATGGTGATAGCCATGATATGACAACACATACAGAGTACCCATGCCGACCCAGGCAAGGATGTGCTTACTATACTAGGCACCCAATTCTTTCAACAGCCTCTTGAAGCCACACACAAAGGAAGAAACCAAGACTTGAAGAAACTGGGCAACTTGCCCCAAGCCTCCCAGCATGCAAAAGGTAGAGCTGGAAATTGAACTCAGTCTATCTCAAGAGCCTAAACAGTGGCCCACTTTTTGATACTGGCTTCCTTGTCCCCTGTGCTTCAGAGATTCCCAGAGCTTGGCAAACTTCTGAGGCATAGATAGGACAAGACCAGGAACTGGAGTCCCTGAGAAATAAGGCAGGAGTCCAGTTACTAGAATCAACTATCTGGTCAGTACCAGCAGCAAAGCGGGGCTGGGGCAGAACCCTAGACCGGGGGTACATGTATCAGGAGTGAGGTGGATCATTCAAGGGCCAGTGTGGGAGCTCTAAGAAGGCACTGCTTTCCCAGGCCCATTCTGTATTTCTGCTCGGCCATACTTGGCATGAGTCTCCCATCTTGACGCTTGTCACCACAGACCATAGGGCAGCTGCTCCCCCTCCATGCTCCACACAGGAGGAAGAATGGGCAGCACCAATATTAAAAGGCAAAAATTTCCCACAACTCCCTAGAAGGCCTCTACCAACATCCCATTGATAGAACTCACAGCCATTCCAGCTTTAAGACAGGATTGACTACATAGAACTTTGTTAGGGGGGGCAGATTGCGAACCCAAACAAAACTGGGGCTTTGTTGGCAAAAGAGAAAGGGAAAATGGATGTAAGCGCCACAATATGGGATCACTGTACTTACCATAGTGAGTCCATACTGGTCCCAAAGGTGGAGGAAGAGCTTAGCCTGCAAACAGTGTCAGGTATATGGTATCGGACATCTTACCTCCCACTTACCAGCAAATGTGAAGGTTGAATGCGGGCAGTCCGTGTTAAATACCTAGCACAGTGCCTGGCACATGAGAGCACTCAAAAACGGGTTGGTAGTGTCATCCATTTAAAAAATATTATTATTACCTAAAATCTGTATCGTTATTCTGACTTCCTCAGTTTCTGGCCTAATACTCTTTTTCTGTTCTAGGATTCTATGTAGGGCACCACCATATATTTAGTCACCATACCTTTTTAGACTCCTCTTAGCTGTGGCAGTTTCTCAGGCTTTTCTTGTTCTTGATGACCTCAACAGATTTAAGGAGTGTTGGGCAGGTATTTTGTAGAATACTCCTCAGTGTGGGTTTGCCTGGTGTTTCTCTCATGATTAGAGACTGGAGTTATGTGTTCTGAGGAAGAACATTGCAGAGGGAAAATGCCATTTTCCACATACCATGTCAAGGGCACAACACACCACTATTGATGTTGACCTTGGTCACCTGGCTGAGGTCAGACTCTTTTTTCCCCCTTCCCTTCCTGTGGAAGGAAGTTATTACGTGCAGCCAACACAACAAAAGATATTTGTCTTTCCTCCCCCCATTTATTTAGTCAGTCATTTGTTTACATGAGTATGAACTCATGGATGTTTATTTTACACTTTGGGTTTAATACAACCCTATTTTATTTATTTTATTGCCCAAATTGTTTTAGCTATGGCCTTTGGGTGCTCTTTTCAGTTTGCTCTTACATCTCCTGATCTATTTTCATCCCTGTGGGGTTTTGTTTGCGGCGGGAGGGGTGGTTATTGGTTTTGTTTTAGTGCTTTCTTGGTTTTGGTATCATTACTTTTTATTACGTGATCTTGCTACAGAAACTAGAAGCATCTTTCTCCCACCTTTGGTCTCTGTGCCTTTCACAGAGCTTCCAACAGCACCACATTGGGATACGGCAATCAGAGGTTAACCACCTCTGTGGCACGTAGACATCACTATGAGGAGGGCCCAGGGGAGAACTTACCATTTTCAATGAAAGACAAGTGGCACGTACTAATTATGATGACTTTGTACTTTGGATCTGGATTTGATACATCTTTCTTTATAGTAAGACACCAATTGCTTAAGAAATAAGGATGCATTTATCTGACTTTAAATGACACTACAAGGCTATAGTAACCAAAACTGCACAGTACTGGCAAAAAAAAAAATAGACACATAGATCAATAGAACATTATAGAGAACCCAGAAACAAAGGCACATACCTACAACCAACAGATCTTCAACAAAGTTGACAAAAACATACACTGGGCAAAGGACACCCTATTTGAAAAATGGTGCTAGGAAAATTGGCTAGCCCCATGTAGAAGACTGAAACTGGATCCTACATCTCACCATACACACCAATTAACTCAAGAAAGGTTAGAGGCTTAAATGTAAGACCTGAAACTATAAAAATCTTTGAAGAAAAACCTAGAAAAAAATTCCTCTGGACATTGGCCTAGGCAAAGAACTCATGGCTAAGACCACAAAAGCGACTGCAACAAAAACAAAAATAGACAAATGGGACTTAATTAAACTAAGAAGCTTCTGCACAGCAAAAGAAATAATAAACAGAGTAAACAGACAACCTATATATAGAAGAGGAGAAAATATTTGCAAAATATGCATCAAACAAAGGACAAATACCCAGAATCTATAAGACACTCAAATCAGGGAAAAAAATCCCATTAAAAAGTAGGCAAATGGACTTAATTGATACCTGCAGAACACTCCACCCAACAACCACAGAACATACATTCTACTCATCACCACATGGAACGTACTCTAAGATCGACCACAACCTTGGCCATAAATCAAGCATAAACAGATTTTGTAAGATTAAAATCCTGTCATGTACCTTCTCAGACCACAGTGGAATAAAAATAAATATCAACACCAACAAAGTTCCCCCAAAACTCACAAAGACATGAACACCAAATAGCATGATGCTAAGCAATTCCTGGGTCACATGGAAATCAAAACAGAGATTAAGAGATACCTGGAAACACATAAAAATGAAGAAACATCTTACCAACACCTCTGGGATGCCATGAAAACAGTACTAAGAGGGAAATTCATATCTCTACGAACACACATGAAGAAAACGGAAAGATCACAAGTTAACAGCCTAACAAATCACTTTAAGAAAAGCAAGACCACCAAAACCCTAACTTCAGCAGAAGAATCCAGATCACCAAAATAAAAACTCAAATTGGGAAAACAGAAGACAAAAATACAATACAAAAAAAATCAATGAAACAAAAAGCTGGTTCTTTGAAAGGATAAACAAGCTCGATGGTCCCCTAGCTAGACTGATAAAGAAAAAGAGAGAAAAAACCCAAATAAACACAAACAGAAATGCAAAAGATCAAATCACAACTGACCCGGAAGAAATACAAAAGATTATCAGAGACTACTATGTACATTTGTATGGAAACAAACTCGAAAACCTAAAGGAAATGAAGAACTTTCTGACATCACACAACCTCCCCAGGTTGAAACAAGAATAAATTAAGACCCTAAATAGACCAATAACAATCCAGGAAATTGACTATGTTATAAGAAAACTACCTACAAAAAAAAGCCCTGGACCTGATGGCTTTCCAGAAGAATTCTACAAAACATACAAGGAGGAACTGATACCAAACCTATTGAAAGCATTACAGGCAATTGAGGAAGATGGAGCTCTCCCCAAATCATTTTATGAAGCTAACATCAAACATTGATTCCCAAACTGGGTAAAGATCCAACAAAGAAAGAGAACTACAAGCCAATATCCTTGATGAACAGAGATGCTAAAATTCTAAACAAGATCCTAGCAAATATATTTCAGCAACATATCTCAAAAATCATCCACCACAACCAAGCAGCCTTCATCCCTGGAATGCAGGGCTGGTTCAACATTCGTAAGACCATAAACATAATTAAATACATCAACAGATGTAAAAGCAAAAACCACATGATTGTATAATTAGATGCGGAAAAAACTTTTGATAAAATCCAGCATTCCTTCTTGATAAAAACCCTTGAACATCTAGGCATAGATGGAACATACCTCAAAATAGCAAGAGCCATCTACGAGAAACCCACAGCCAGCATACCACTAAACAGACAGTTTCCCATGAAAACTGGAACAAGACAAGGACACCCACTCTCACCACTCCTTTTCAACATAGTTTGGGAAGTTCTAGCTAGAGCAATCAGACAGAGAAGGAGATCAGAATATCCAAATAGGAAAAGAGGAAATCAAGTTATCTTTGGCAGACATCATGATGCTATATTTGAAAACCCAAGAGACTCTGTCACAAACCTCCTTGCACTGATAAAGGACTTTGGCAAAGTCTCAGGGTATAAAATAAATGTGCAAAAGACAGTCTCATTTCTATACACCAACAATAAAAAACAGAAACCAAAATAAAAAGCACAATCCCATTCACAATTGCCACGCACAGAAAATCAAACACCTTGCATCTTCCTAACTGGAGAAGTGAAAGACCTTTACAACGAAAACTATAAAACACTGCTCAAAGAAATCAAAGATGACACAAAAAATGGAAAAATATTCCATGCTCATGGATTGGAAGGATCAACATTGTTAAGATGCTCACCCTACCCAAGACAATCTACAGATTTAACGCAATACTCATTAAATTACAAGCAGCATTCTTCGCAGACCTGAAAACAATACAGGAATTCATATATAAACAAACATAAATGACCACAAACAGCTACAACAGTCCTCGGCAAAAAAATACAAAGTGGGAGGTACCACATTCCCAGACTTTAAACTTAATTATAAAGCTATAATATCAAAACAGCCTAGTATTGGTACAAGAACAGACATATAGACCAATGGAACAGGATAGAGATTCCAGAAGGAAAATCTCAATTTCTCAATCAACTCATCTTCAACAAAGCCTCCACCAACAACTACTGGGGAGAGAAGAACGTATTCAGTAAACGGTGCTGGGAAAACTGGTTGACCACATGCAGAAGATTAAATAAGACCCCTACCTATCACCATACACAAAAATCAACTCCAAATGAATCAAACACCTAAACATAAAACCTCAAACTATAAGAACCTTAGAAAATGCAAGACACCCTTATAGAAATTGGAACTGGCAACCAATTCCTGCTCAAAACCCCAAGTGCCCATGCCATAAGAGATGAGATAGACAAGTAGGACCTCATAAAACTGACAAGCTTCTGCAAAGTCAAAGAAAACATCAAGACAGCAGAGAGACGGTCCACAGACTGGGAAAAAATATTTATCAACTGTATGTCTGACAAAGTCCTAACATTTAGGATCTACAAGGAACTTAAACGTGCCAAAAAGAAAAAAAACAAACAGCCCCATTACAAAGTGGGCAAAAAATATGAATAGACACTTCTTAAAAGAAGACATACAGGCAACCAACAGATACATGAAAAAATGATCAGCATCACTAGTCATCAAAAAAATGCAAATTAAAACCACACTGAGATACCACCTAATTCCAGTCAGGATGGCCATCGTCGATAACTCAAAAAACAACAGATGCTGGAGAGGATGTGGCGAAAAGGGAACACTTCTGCACTTTTGGTGGGAGTGTAAAACAGCACAGCCTCTGTGGAAAACAGTGTGGCGATTCCTAAAAGATCTAAAAATCAACCTTCCGTACAACCCCGCAATCCACCTACTGGGAATATACCTGGAAGAACACAAATCGCTCTCTGAAAAAGATACCTGCACACATATGTTTATCCCGGCATTGTTCACAGTAGCAAGAACATGGAACCAACCGTGTTGTCCATTGAAAGAGGACTGGATTTAAAAATGTGTTACATATACACGATGGAATATTATGCAGTCACAAAGAAGGACAAAATCATGAACTTCACAGCAATCTGGATGGATTTAGAGTCTATCATACTCAGTGATCTATCACAGAAACGAAGAACTGAGTATCACATGTTCTCACTCATATGCGAAACTTCAACAATTATTTTAATACTGTAAGAAAAGGATTAGCAGTAGCAGGAAACTGCTGGAGATTGGAGGCACACCTCATCAACAAGGGTACCTGCCTAATGAACATTTGTATACCTAACTCTGAACTGTAGCCCACACCTTTAAAACAAAAAAATTAAAAGAGAAAAAAAAAATCAAACATTTCAAAGTTTTTTTAAAAAGTGGGCAAAGGATATGAACATTTTTCAAAGAAGATATATACAAGCAGCCAACAAACATACGAAAAAATTGTTCAAAATCACTAATTATCAGAGAAATGTAAATTAAAACCACAATAAGATACTATTTTACACCAGTCAAAATGACTATGGAAAAGTCAAAAATCAACAGATGCTGGCAAGGATGCAGAGAAAAGGGAATATTTATATACAGTTAATAGGAATGTAAATTAGTACCTCTGTGAAAAACAGTACAGAGGTTCTGCAAAGAGCTAAAAGTAGAACTGCCATTCAACCCAGCAATCCCATTACTAGAGATCTACCCAAAAGAAAATAAATCATTATATGAAAAAGACACCTGCATGCATATGTTTATCATAGCAGTATTCACAATAGAATGAAACGAAATGCCCATCAATGAAGGACTGGATAAATAAAATGTGTAAATGTGTGTGTGTGTGTGTGTGTGTGTGTGTGTGTGTGTGTGTGTGTGTGTGTGTGAATACTATTCAGCCATAAAGAAGAATAAAAGCATGTCTTTTTGCAGGAACATGGATGCAGTCGGAGGCCTTATCCGAAGTGAAATGCCTCAGAAACAGACAGTCTTGCTTAGAAGTGGGAGATGAACAAGGTGTGCAAATGGACATACAGAGTGAAATAACAGACACTGGAGACCCCAAAATTTGGGGAAAGGGTGGGGGGGGGTGAGGGGATGATAAATTATCTATTGGGTACAATGTACACTACTCGGGTGACATGTTACACTAAAAGCCCAGACTTCACAACTACGAAATTATATCCATGCAATAAAAATGCACTTGTACCCTCTATGTCTATCCAAATAAAAATAAAGAAAGAAAGAAGGATGTTTTAGTTAACCCATTTAACAGATATGAAGAGGTTTTTAATTTTTTGTTGTTGTTGTTTTAAAGATGTGGGGTACAATTCAGAATTAGGTATACAAGTGATCATCGCGCAGGTAAAGTTTGGCCTTCCTTTTTTCCCTCACTTCACCTGGTTTAAAGATCAGGTATCCTTATTGATGTTATGTTCCCATCCCCTATCCCGCAGTGTCCCTCTACTGCCAATCCCTTTCTTGAAAGTCTTATGGAAAGATGGTCACTGTCTGCTTATGAGTGAGAACATGTGCTAGGAAGAGTTTGAAGAGTTACAATCTCTTCGAAAAATGGACCATTTTTGAACTCATATGAAAAACTAGATATGTCTGTAAATAAACTAATGACATGAAGAAAAAGAAATTGGAAAGACACAGGGTAGAATATTAGAATCTGTCAAAAGAATTCATTAAAAGACTACTTAGAACTAAATTATAACAGATACAGAGCAAGAAATTCTCTTCGGAGCAAAGCATACAGAACCAATCACCCAAGCACTTCGAGATGCCTGTCTAGGTTAGGTAGGTTAACTACTCACCCTACTTCCTTTATTCACACATCTTTTCCAACCTCCCAGTGGTAGTATGATCCTTGAGACTTCTAAGTGTTAGGGATTTACAGGCTCTTGGCCAATACAGAATCAGATTCTGGCTCATGTACCTGGGAAACAGACAGCCAAAGGTAAGAATATTGGTGCCCGTGTATTGAGTTATGAGCCTGGCTCTGTGCTTTGAGCTTTTCCTCTATTTGATATGGAAAAGTTACATACTTTGCCCAATGTCATGTATAACAGCTGAGTGTCAGACCAGATTTCAAATTGCATGTGTCTGATTCTAAAGCCTTACACCAGACCAATGCTTGGCAAATCAGAGCCCATGGACCTAGCTCATGCCTGCCTGTTCATCGATGGATTCCCCGACAGCTGCTTTTGAGCTACCAAGACAGAGCTGTGAAGTCGCAACAGAGAACATATGACCTGAAAAGCCTAAAATAGTTATGATCTGGTCTTTACAGAAAAAGCCTGCTAACCTCTGCTCTAAATTCCTGTGAGACGTCACCTCTGGGTGACAAAAAAAGCAAAAAATAAATAGTTTGGGGTCTGGGCATTTGGCCCCCGGCCAATTATTTTTTTAAATCAATCACCCCCTTTAATTTTTTTAAATTTTTTAACTTTTTAAATTAAAAAGTCATCACACTTAATCCCCACACAGAACCTCTCCGTTTACAAATGAGGAACCTGAGGTACAATCATTTTAAGTACTTGCCCAAGGTCCCAAATCCCGAGCGGTAGAGTTAGGATTTGAGATTCCATAGAACCGCCTCCAAAGCGAACTCCCGGGCCGCCAGACCTAGGGATCAGGCTAGAGTCATGTGTGTGGAGCCTGACACTGGCACTTCTGCTCCATATTAATGCATTCTCGATGGATCTACAATGCAGGGCAGGGAGACAAATCTCTGCCTTGTAGATTAATTGTTTCGAAAAGAATGCCACAATTCACAAATGCTGATTTTGATTAAAATAATCAAGATGATTTCCTACTCCCAAAATACTGACAAAATAGCTTTTTTATCTACGGAGACAAAAAATGAAGCGAGGATTATTTAAATCAAGATTATGTACAACACACATCCTAATTACTACACGATTACCTAGCTGAAAAGTGGATATTCGTGAATGTTGTTTCTGCTGGCAGTCAAATTCAAATTAATAGCATTCTAGGCTGATGTGGATCACAGATAAAATTAAATTAATGTGACTTCGAGCCAGCTCTGTTTATAAGCCCAGCTACAAAGAGAAAAGAAATATTTTAAGATGCAAAAATATGCTCCTGAACACAAGCCAAACATGGAT
The DNA here is from genome assembly GCA_027257055.1 of Cephalopachus bancanus. Lineage (NCBI taxonomy): Eukaryota > Metazoa > Chordata > Mammalia > Primates > Tarsiidae > Cephalopachus > Cephalopachus bancanus. Next base: position 63,572 of record JAPVLO010002708.1, on the reverse strand, counting down.
TTTTAATTAAAGTACTGAGAATGCATTTTTTTTATACCAATTGTTCCTTTTGGGTACCAGCTAGAAGTGTCGAGGCTAGCCTGCAGTCGGGTCTGGGATTCTGAGGACAACTGGAGGTCAGAAAATAATGGTGATGGATTTTCCCAAGTTCAACCCATGAAGCCATATCAGATGGGAGTTTGAGCTCGCACCTTCCAAAGACTTCCTCTGTGCCGAGATGAAAGAACTAAATCCGGGGCAAAGAGTACAAACATAAGATTTTTGAGACCATCTGCATGACTTCTAGCTCCATGCATTTGGGCAGCTCTAAGCTATGACGGGCATCCACTGAGTAACCATGTGCCAGTCTTTTGTCTTCAAGACCAACCTCATCCTGGAATGGCAGGAGGGAGGACCACCTGGCCCAGGAAGACCGTACCCCACAGGTCCCTAAAGGTACTTTCTACTCTGCATCTCATAGGACTGTCAGCACAACTACTCGGTAGTGGGCTAATGGTTAACAGGAACCTGTTATATTGTTAGGGGTGAGACCTCACTTTGCTGTCCCTCACCGAGTTCCAGTCTGTAATGTGGTTATTATGCCCACTGACATGGTAGAGCATGGCCCAGTGCCGGATTTGAAGACAGCCAGGTTTGCACCCCAGGTCTCAGTTTCCACATCTGTAAAATGGGAACATATCCTTCTCACAGCATGATGGCAGAAACTGGCAGGAACAGGTTCTCAGTGAACAGTAGTTCCACATCAAACACACCCTTAAAACATCAGAATTGGAAATGCTTTTTGTAGACCATCTGGCCAGACCTCCACCCTTTCTAGAAAAGAAAAACTGGCTCAGGAACTTACCCAAAGTCACCCCAAAACACTGGCGAAACAGAAACAGAACCCAGACCGCTTGACTCCCATTGGCTTCCAGTCCATCCCACCTCCTGTAACCGAAGCCCACGGAGTCCAGCTGCCGTGTCACTTCCAAGCTCAGGCCTGCAGGATTCCGGCTGGCTGCCACACCCACCACCCCACTCCCCTAGGCAAGAGTTGAACAAATATTTATTGAGCAGCCTCGGGCTTTCATCCAGAAACCCACACTGGAAAAGAATAAAGACAAAACAAGAACGATTTCAACCAAGCAAGAAAACAACTCCCATCCTGCCTGTGACTGCCGAGTGTGAAGGTTTTAGCCGGAGAAAGTGAGACTTAGAGACCCCAGCGCTCTGGCTGCCCCTCTCTGAGGCTGCGTCAGGCTACGTTGACCTGCTGTTGGTTCCTGCCACTGCTGTTGGTTCCTTATTCTCTCTTCTTCCTCCTTGCTCCCAATGTTACGTGTGGCTATGTTGTCTCCTGCCTGGCCCAGCCCTGATCAAAGCCACCTCTTTTAGAGAGACTTCCCATCCGCACCGGTTGAAAGTGGCCACCTTTCCTCTGATCCGGAGCCACGGTGTCCTCTGTGCCTGGCTGGTTTTCGAGTCCCTGTACGTGGCGATTCGCAGGCTGCTACCTCCCAGGTTCCTTCGAGGACTGGTATATGAACTTCATCTGGGCTCGAAACGCTTGGTACACCCTCCCACCCCTCATCTGTTCCCCGAGGGCAGGAAGGGGTGCTTACTCTCACTTCTTGGTTTCCCAGAGTGTCCACCACAGGGAAGAAGGGTGGAAGGGGGAGGAGGAGGGACATGGGGGAAAGCCTTTCTTGGCTCCCAGCATCACAAGGCCCCGTGTGATGCCCAGCTGGTGAAGCAAGGGTGTTCTGAAGAACCATCTGAACATTCTCTGGCCTGAGGTCAGAGGCCCTGTCCTCTAGACGACGGGGGCAGATCCAGCTCGTTCACTAAATAGGACCTAGGAACCTGCATTTTGAATAATTCCTCTCCTCCCCCACCCACCCCACCTTCACTCACACACAGGTTAAAGACTGAGAACCCCTTTTTTGAACTCTGAGCTGGTGTCCAATCTGAGTACACTCTGTGCCGTTGCCATCCTGAATTTTTTATCCCTCTATTAATCTGTAACGTCTCTGGCCTCCAGATGTATCCATGTGGTAGTTCCCTGATGCTGATGCTGGAAGCATTCATTGCTTCTTCTACCAGGAATTTTTTTTTTTTTTTTTTTTTTTGAGTCAGGATCTTGCTTTATCATCTAAGCTGGAACACAGTGTTGCGAACATGGCTGACTGCAGTCTCGAACTCCTGAACTCAAGCGATGCTCCTACCTCAGCCTCCCAAGTAGCTGAGACTATAGGTGCATGTCACCATACCTGGCTAATTTTTAAAGTTTTTTTTAGAGATGGGGTCTCACTACATTGCCCAGGCTGATCTCAAACTTCTAGTATCAAGTGATCCTCCTGCCTCGGCCTCCCAAAGTGCTAGGATGATAGGGGTAAGCTACCAAGCCCAGCAAGAAGTTTTCTTGTCATTCACCCCGATCCCTATCAAGGTCCATTCAGGATTCTTCCCATGTGATCCCATAAGGGCCTAGGAATTGGTCACCTCCTACTGTAATTACCTGTTGGCTTGTGGGCCTCTAGAATATGAACCCCATGAGGAGGGAAAGCACCATTCTGGGCCCAAACACTTGGCATCATGTCTGGCTTCTACTGAGCCATCTATGCCCATCGAGTACATAAATACACTGATCCCAGCATCCACCCCAACCACTAGTACAGGCCCTGGGAGCCCTTGGACACTCTGCACTGGTCAATGTTGAATGAACCCACCATTGGCTGCCAACTAGACTAAGTGGACCTGGCCAAGAGTACACACCCTTCTGTCCACCCTGGGGCTTCTAACCAAACATAAACCACACTAACATTCCCCCCTATTCCTCTGAAAAGCAAAAAAGAAAGCCAACAGTCTTCCTGAAGTTTCCTCCTGAACCAGGATTGAAGACTCCTAGAGAGATGAGTTATCCTGCAGGTAGATGCTGCCACTAAACATGAAGATATCTCCACCATGAATTCTGACCAATGTTTTCTTTTGCATAAACCACACAGCCAGTTCTCCTTCCAGGGTCACGTGTCTCTCTCTCTCTCTTAGAGACATTCCAAGGAAGTAGGAACTGGTAGTGTTCCTTTCAGTGGACACTTTTGTCTAAGACCAAGAGACAGGTGGGTGAGAAGGACCATTCTCCCCACCACAAGACCGTCCCCCAAGGCAGAGTCTCAACCGCTCTGTTATATTTAGGTTATGGAAAGACTGAAAATCTGGTTGCCTGGCCTCCAGAGCATGAGATTTTAATTTGCTGCATGCAGCTTTCAAAAAAATAGAGTAAATTCCCTTCTTCCAGTTCTTGGAAAAGTTAAAAGAGAAGACCTTTTTAAGTTTTGACACCCTTATCCCTTTGGCTGGCAGTTTTATTTTCAGGTTTCCTTGATGTTTTATCTGGGTCAGTTAGTTTACCCAAGCAAACAAAAATGGTAAAATCAACTTTATTTTTAATTATCTATGAAAAAAAGGCATGAACAACATGAACAAAAGATCAGCTGAGGCTGGACATAGTGGCTCACACCTGTGATTCCCAGCACTTTGGGAGACGGAGAAGGGAGGATTGCTTGAGCCCAGGAGTTCTAGACCAGCCTGGGCAACTTAGCGAGACCTTGTCTCTACAAACAAAATAATAACAACAACAAAAAAGTTCACCTGAATGGGGAAATACACACACAATGACACAGCACCCCAGATGATAAATTATCGTGATACATTATCTTTTTCCAGTCCAAAATCCAAAACCTGAGTTGGTTTTTATGAGTGCATTGTCGGGAGAGTTTGTGGTTGCTTTTGATTTGAGGGCTTTGCTTTTGTTTGTTTGTGTGCTTCCTGGCTTATTTGAGGCTTTTGTTTGTTTGCTTATTTGGCTTTTTGCTTTTCATTTTTTCCAATCATCTTTGTGGGGGAAAAAAAAACACAAAAAAAGATTTGTTCTGTCATCTCCTGCCTGCAATATCAGGGCAGCTTCTGTATTTGATGTGAGAAGATGTGACCAAAATGCAGCACTTGAAAAACCTGAGTGATTTAGACCAAGAATGGCCATTCCCATTTTTGAAGACTCTGTGGTTAGCCTAAACTTTTCAATAAGACATGACTGATTCTTCTTATATGTAACTGAAGTCAATACGTCCAAACTTGTAAGCCACCGAGCAGAGACTTAAAAATGAGACACATTTCACAGGCTTTCATCAGCCCTGCCTCTCACTACTACCATCTACCAGCAACTTTAAGAACAAACTTAACTTTTCTAAACAAAAATAATTTCATCATTTTGTGTGGCATTAACACCCCGCTACTTCGATATGTTATCTATATTTTTCTTGTTGACATCCAACCAATTCAGAGCTAAAAATCCATCCTCCAGTTTTTCTGTGGGTCGTAAATCATAAAAAGGTTATATTTTATGAAAGCTGAAGCTGAGAAGTAAACAGCATATTTATATCCAAAGAGTTTCATCCATTAAGCAGCAGTGACAGGGCCCTGTGGGCCAGAATCTAGTTTTCTTACTTAAAAAGCTTAGTTCTTTTGTAGACTCCTGCAGGGACCTATAACAGTTGGAATTGGGTTTTTTATGCCTTTGAGGCCTCCGAATGAATGTTACACTTTTCCATTATTTTCTTTTTTCTTTTGAGAAAACTAGGCTACCTGCTTATTGCCTAAAACCTACACCCCATGATTGTATTGTCGTAAAATCTGTCTTCTGCCCTTTCCTCCCACATCTTACCAACATCCCCAAACTTTGTTTAGACTCAGTGTCAAGCAAGGTTATACCGCATTTACTGAGACAGAGGAGGGCTCCCTCGATGAACTGGGCTGATGGATGGCACACCTGAATAAGACTTCAGCCCAAGGGGTGCCCGACAACCTTGACTTCCTCTGCCTTATAAAAAATAAAAACAAAGAAGCTTAAATCTTAATATCTCCCTTGCTCTGGTCTGAGAATGCCTTAAAGTCCCCTGACTATTTTGCGAGATGGTTCATGGCTGAAATAGATCTTGCACTTTACATTACTACCCTCTATTAAAATGTTAGTATGACAGCCTCTTGGGCTATGAAAAGGTGATGCACCTGCCCTGTCTACCAGTGGTGGTCATGAAGACAGATAGACAGATAGACAGATAGATAAATGTGTATATGTGTCCACGTAGATACGGATGTGAATTTCACACCTCTATTACATCAGGCAAGTAAGTCTAGGTTCAGAGTCAGCAAAATGATCACCCTGAAACTAGCCAAATAATCACGAACAATTAAGAAAATGAAATATCTGAGTCTCAGTCCTCTTCTTACCCGCTTCGAACATATATTTGTTCTTTTGATGTCCTGTGTGAATAGGAGTGCTTTATCTGACTGCTGATGGGCTAAACAATGTGTCCGAGTTGTAATATAGAACTCAATTTGCTGGGACTATCATCTGAAAGGCCTGGACAATTTATCGAACACTGCAGATGAAAGAAAGAGAGGGAAAAAAATTTTAAAACTGACCACTTTTAAAATGAAGAAAATAGGGCAGTAAAGGGTATTGTAATATACTTTAATCTTCCTTAATGTAGAAAAATATGAAATGCCATTAAATCTTCCTTTGAAATGGATGTGGTTACATGGTTTGAGCACCCAAATCTAGTTAATGAATCTATTGTTCAGGCAAATAAACAGGAAAGAAGCCGTGAAGGAGTGATCTGTGCATTATGTGACTAATTCAGAAGATGAAAGGCAGAAAAATTAAAGTTAAATTCACATAAATATTAGAGCTAAGGAGAATAGTTGCAGGTGTAAAAACGGGAGGCCTGCATTTCCCTCCGGTTGGTGTTCGTAACAAGCAGACACTTTCTGCTCAAGAGCAAAGTCAGGAAAGATGAAAGTGTTTCAAGGGGCCTAATAATTAACATTTTAAAAGGTTTTCTTAATAAAAAAAAATGGTCCGACAATAATAGCCATTTAATCATTTTATTTGAAAAATTAAACTGATTGCAAGCATTCATTTGTGCGGAAGTGGCGTTTACAGAATTTGGATGAACTTATCCAATCAGATTTCCACTTTAATCACTCTAAATGGAGCCAATCTACTAAAAGAAAGCTGGATGCAGCAGAGAATCAAAGGGCAATAATTTGGGGGAGATTAGCAGTCCTTCATGAAGGACCCATAGCAACCTATTGAACCTGCCTTCTTTGTTGCAGCCAGACATTACTAATGGAACTCAAACCAATGTGACTAACAGTCTGCTGAGGAACTGGGTTTTATTAGGGCGATTCACTGGGGTCCACAAGCACCCTCCATGTGGGAACGTGCCTCGTGGGTATAGAGTCTTCTCTGTGAAATAAAGAACACCCCTCTCCAGCTCACACAGCTAGCCTTAAATTAGAAAAAACGCAATGGCTTCCAACATTATAATTTGTCTTGGGATCAGAACATATAAGACTCTTTCCACAGACATAGGTTATAGTGATCTTCACGTGGGAGCTTCTGTTCTTGCAAGAGACAGATACCCATTCAAACTTTCTGGGAAGGGGAAGAGAGGATTTTCCAGAGACCTTAAAAGAAAGCAGCATGAGGACCCAAAGCCTTGGTCTCTGCCCAGGTCTGCCAGCTGATCTTTCCTTTCTCTGCTTTGGACATCACGTGGCCAAACAGGGACACCCTCCCGCTGCCTGACTCTACACATCTTGGGTTTGTGCAAACCGTGGAGACTGACTTATATCTAAGGATCCTAGCATGTATCTTTAGAGAGGAGGTGATGGCTCATCTCGGGTCTAATGTTGACTGCAGTACAATCCATGCTCAAGGGGACAGATCACACGGTATAAACATGGTTGCAAGGACACAAGGGAGGTGGGGAGACAAGCCTCAGAAAAGAGAAGAATGGATCTGGAAGACACTCACGTGTACCTTTTACACGGTTTAGAAATTAAGAGCATGGACTCAGATGCCAGATTTTCTAGCTAACCTTTGTGCATGTGTCTTAACCCCTGTGTGTCTGCTCATCTGTCATTTGGGGTGATAAAAGTACCTCTTCCATAGGCAGGGTTGATGTGAGAATTAAATGAGTTAATACAGGTGACATTTTTAGAACAGTGTCTGCATATATACAGGGATGTATCCCTTACAATTGTCGGGTATCCTGATTATTATTGCACTGTCACCGTTGCTGTTGTTGTTTTAAGAGACTGAGAGTCTTGCTCTCATCCAGGCTGGAGTACAGTGGTGCAATTATAGCTCATTGAAACCTCAAACTCCTGAGCTCAAGCAATCTTCCCACCTAAGCTACCTGACTGGCTGGGACTACAGGTACACACCACTATGCCCAGCTAATTTGTATTTATTTGTCTGTTGACTTTAGAGACAAGTTCTCACTACGTTGCCCAGACTGGTCTCTAATTCCCGGCCTCAAGCAAACCATCCACTTCAGCCTCCCAAAGTGCTGGCATTACAGGTGTGAGCCACCATACCAGGCCTACACCTAGCAAGGGATGGCCTTTGCCATCAACCTTTTCCAAGTGAATGCTCTGCTTACACTCTGTCAGGGCTGCACTGAGATACACATGCACTCTAGCAGGCTTATGTTTTATCCCATTCATTCAGTCCTGAACAAATATTCCCTAAGTGACATCATAGTCACAGCTTGTTTTACTTAAAGGAGAGAAAGGAGGACAGAGTCCCACCCTGCAACGGAATAGCCCACTCACAAAAACCAAGGCTGTGTGGTTGACTAAAATCTACCCTCCCAGAAGGTCCTTTGCCTGTAATCACTCAGACTTGTCCCTACCCTAAGAGGCTCTCCAGAATATTCCTTCTAGCCACATTTACTCCTCTGCCTGGAAACAGTGTGGGTACACTTAATTTCTCCATCACACCAGTCAGGCATGGGGGTTCATGCCTGTAACCCCAGCACTTTGGGATGCAGAAGGAGAAAGATTTCTTGAGCCCAGGAGTTTGAAACCAATGTAGAGAGGAGCAATACCTCCTCTCTACCAAAAAAAAAAAAAAATTAGCCAGGTGTGGTGGTGTGTTCTTATAGTCCCAGCTATTCAAGAGGCTGAGGCAGAAGAATGGCTTGAGCCCAGGAGATCAAAGCTACAGCAAGCCAATGATGGTGCCACTGTACTCCAGCCTGGGCAACAGAGTGAGACCTCAACTCAAAACAAAACAAAAAAATTCTCCATCACAGGACGTTTCCCATGACGTAAAGCCACCCAGGAATTGGCACTTTGTAGATGTTCAATAAATAGTAGCTACGACTATTCCAGAGACAATGATCGAGTACCTGTAGACTCCTGTGGGAGCAAATGGGTCCATGCCTGGGGCCAGCAAGTGATGGTCTCACACCAAGCCATGGGCTCAGCCTCTAGCAAGAGCCTCTTGATGCCAAGATGACCAACAATTTTGGACTGGGCATTGGCCAGTCCAACCTCACAACACAATCGTGTTGTCCAGAGAGTCATGGACAAGGGAAGGCCTCCCAAGATTTTCATTAGAATTCTGGGGCTCTAGCCGGGCTCGGTGGCTCAGCCTGTAATCCCACGCCTTGGGAGGCTGAGGTGAGTGGATTGCCTGAGCCCGCAGGTTCGAGACCCGCCTGGGCAGCGAGACCTCATCTCTACAATAAATCAAAAAATCAGCCGGGCGTGGTAGCGCATGCCTGTAATTCCGGCTACTCGGAAGGCGGAGGCGGAAGGATCGCTGGAGCCCAGCAGGCGAGGCTGCAGTGGCCAGGAGCGGCCACTGCACTCCAGTCTGGTCGACAGAGTGAGACTCCAACTCAAAAAAAAAAAAAAAAAGAATTCTGGGGCTCTTCTGGGTGCACAGGGAGACGTTAAATGTTTGATTCAAATTAATCCTTTACTGTACATTTTTTTATAACTGTGTGTCTTCCAAAATGTAACGCAAAAAAGACACCTCAAAGTGTCATAAGTCGTTTTTGAGCACACCTCCGAATAATTTTTTTCCATTATGACTGTTTAATTAATGAGTATCCTTAAATTTCAACGTAAATTTTTTTTTAAAATACTGTTTTGCGAACAAGATTTATTCACCGCTGTGAAAACAACAATCTCACCTGAATTGGACTCTGAGGCTGTCATTGTCTACAAATGTGACTCATAAACCCAAGCTCTGGTTCTCATTGACTGATAGCATTTGTTTGAATGTCTACATTAAACTTACACTGCCAAAATGCCCTTATTATCTGTTATGTATGTCAAGATTTTTAAAAATTGTGTTTAAAAAAGACCAAAAGGCTCTTAACGAAGTTTATAGCCACTGCCCTGGAGCCCAGCCAGAGAGCCCAGTGCTGTTCCTGACACAGGCCAAAGGTGAGAACGCTTCCCATTTCCCTCCCCAGGTTTCCTAGGGGAGTGGAAGCTTGGGCCAGCTGACGGTACCTCAATACTTATGAAGCCCCTAGGCAAACCCCAACAACTCCATGCCTCTAAAAAGGGGCCACTTTACCTGGGCTTACCAGACTTTACACTTAGAAGAGTAGACGGGAGAGAAATATACTAAAATGCGAACAGCGCTTTTTCTCTGGGTGATGGGATTCTGGGTGACTCAATTTTCTTCTTTTACTTGTTTCTAAGTTGTCCACGGTGATCATAATAAATTGATGCTTTGGTTGGACACCTTCCCTGGCTATTCATGTTATTACTTTTTAAATCAGACAAAAAAGTAGCATTTTGTATGTTCTGTTTTTTTATTTATTTATTTATTTATTTATTTCATTTTATTTTTATTTTTTATTTTTTGAGGCAGAGTCTTATTCTGTTACTTAGGCTGAAGTGTGGTGGTACACTCATGGCTCACAGAAGGCTGGAACTCCTGGACTCAAACAATCCTCCTGCCTGTGCCTCCCAAGTAGCAAGGACTACAGGCGTGTGCCACCACACCAGGATAAATTTTTAATTTTTTTTAGAGACCGGTTCTCCCTGTGTTGCCCAGGCCAATCTTGAATTTCTGGCCTCAAGTAATCCTCCCACCTGGGCCTCCTAAGGTGCTGAGATTACAGGTGTGAGCCACCACATCCAGGAAGCCATATCCTGGCTCTCATCACAACCAACCCCTCCCATTGCCAGTCCCACTTCTGGAAGGATTAGGAAGCACTAGGCAGCTCAGTGAATGCAGTGCTGCCATAGGAAGCTGGCAGGGAGCCTGTCACCTCACTCCACACCCCCTGCTTCAAACAGAGGCAATCAGGCTCCATACCTTTAACCTCAAATCACTCAGTGTACACAAACTGAATGGAAAGGCATGTGAGCAGGGTTGAAAAACAAAGTGGACTTGGCCAGTCAGCCCGATTCCTCCTTTGGCCCCTCTGACTCTGCACTCCATGTGTCATTTCAACTAATGCATCATCAGGTCAGGTGTTCCCCACGGAGGGTTGTGAACTCCAGCAAACAAAATTGCAGAACTCCCAGATACGCCACAAAACATAATTTTTTAGTTTAAGTATGTTCCCAAATATTTCATAGGACTTTTTTCATTTTATTTTTGCATGACTTTTAGTAACTTTAGTAGTGGGCATTCAACTCTAACAGGGCATTCTGCATTTGACCTGGCAGCCTACTCCCAATCCGGACCAACTGACTGTCCATTCGGGGCTACTTTTTGTTCAGTTCGGTTTGATTTGGCTGGTTCTTATTGTGCGTGTTGTTTTGGGCCTTTGTTGGTTTTGTTTTTGATTAGTTTGCCTGCCAACTCTCTACCAGTGGACAGTCTTCAGCCGTCTCCAGTGAGAAAGATGAGTAAAAGCCATCATTCCACCCACGCTGCACATGGTGAAGACACCAAAAGATGACAAAGCGAAAGAATCCAGAAAGTGGAACTGCAATCCAACGAACCTCTGAACAAAATCAAAGTGAGATCCTTGAGGGAGGTCTTTCCCCCTTTTGGGGGGGGAAACATGGGGACACCACAGCTTCCACTTAAAACACTATGCTAGGCCGGGCACAGTGGCTCATGCCTGTAATCCTGGCACTTGGGGAGGCTGAGGTGGGTGGCTTGCTTGAATTCAGGACTTCAAGACCAGCCTGGGCAATGAAGGAGACCTCATCTCCATAAAAAGTAAAAAAATTAGCCAGGTGTGGTAGCATGCGCCTGTAGCCCCAGCTACTCGGGCTTTGGTGAGCAGTGATCGTCACGACTATGCCATTGCACACTCCAGCCTGGGTGACAAAGTGAGACTTCGACTCTAATACATAAATACATAAATAAAACATTATGCTACATGTGTTCAGACAATGAATTAAACACCTAATGTGCAAACAGCTCCAACAAATGAAAGAGGAAGCTGACAACATCCCAGCACAAAAACGAGCAAGCGTTGCAATACGGTCACCTACGCCACCTGCGTGACTCAGGGCAGGGGCCTCAGCCTCACCACACCTCAGACACTTATTTTGCATGGGGTTAGTGTGAGGACTAAGTAAAATGCAGGATCCCATGTGACACTCGGTGCTGGCACTGTTCCCTTAATCAAGGAGGGCTATACTTCACCTCAAAAGACAAAGGCGCAAAGGGAAAATTTCTACTTTACTAGAAAGAAAATAAAATAAATTGACATTACAGTGAGGCATCTTGTTTACTTACAAAATTGGCAAGGAATGGCTAAATAGAAAGAATGGTTAAATAAACTCTGGAATTTTTAAACAAATAAGAAAATGGCTGAATGAATTATGGAGCTCCTTATGGGCGACAGTCTATGAAGTCACATTAAATAACGTATTATGTGGAAGAACAAAGAACATTTGATGATATGAAGCATTTATAATATATTGAACAAAAAGTTCCAAAACATTGTTTACAGTAAGATTATATTTGGATTTATGGATGCTACAAAATGAAATAAAGACTGAAAGAAAGTGCATCAGATATTAACAGGAGTTATCTCTGGGTAGGGGTTGGTTATGAGGAATATTTATTTTCTTCTTTCCACATTTTCTACAATAACCATGTAGTATTTCTATAACTTAAAAAAAGTAGTTAAAAAACTCAATACTCACAAAAAAATTTCAGTACTGAAATACTGGAACGTGAACATGGCCTAGGAGGAATTAACAGAACGCTCGGTATATGTGTACACAACAATCTCTACCTCTTCTACTTCTCTCCCCTTTTCTCCTCTTCTTTCTTTCTCTTCTCACCTTCCCTCTTCCCCTCCTTCCTCTTCTTTCCCTTCTTCCAAGGAAGGGTAAAGTAATAGGCTCCAGCTTCTCCAGACACTGGCTTCAGTGACGGGTCTACCAAAATCCCATGTGACGGGCAGTGTGGCTACCGACTCTCGATATGCCATTTTGAAACATCCCACGCTGAGCCCCTCGGGGACTCACTTGCCATTAGAATTGCTCTTTCTCCAGTCCCTTGCAGATAGTTCCCTTCTTCCCAAGAGCTGGGAGCTGCTGATAGAAAAGGTAGGCCTATCTTCATTTTGGAAACATCACCAGAGTTTTAAGTTGAATGCTTTCAGGTCATTTTCTCTGAACTTATACCAACACCCAGTGACCACCTTAACACATTTATTCTTCGAAACAAGATGTATCAAACACCGAAACAGCATACTCAAAGCCACCAAATCCAAGACCATGGCCTATCTAGGACCCTAGGGGCGTTTCACGTTGGGGACTGGAAGGAGGTATGATGGGGCCAGCCCATACAAAGCCCTGACTGTCACTCTACAGACCATCTGCTTTTCCCCAGCAATGCTACTGTTACCAAAACTCCAGGTATTTGGAGGAGGTCCTATCGCTTGCTGCACAGAAAGCCAGTCGCTGAGACAAGTATTGCTGCAGAAGAAGGCTTTTTATTCAGCTGATGTCAACCAAAGCGAACAGGAGATCAGCCTCAATTCTGGGTCCCCAACTTACTGAAACTGGGGTTTTATATAATGGGGGAAGGGACGTAACTTTGTACGAGAAAACGAATTAGGGAAGAGGATGGGAACAATCACAATGCGTGAGGGGTCTGATGTCTCGTCTGGATGTAGCAATCGAGTGTTTCAGTTCAGATCAAACAGATATAAGTTTTAAGACCAGGAGGGTCAATTTCCATGTTTACTCCAAAAAAAAAAAACAGTTCTATGGGGAAATTGGGCAGGTTCCACTATGAAATGAGGTGACATGAGAAGACTGGGCCAGGATCAGCCCTCCACGTCAACACTCCACCTCGGTGTTCCCTTCCCTGCAGCTGCACTGCACGAGAAGAAATCTATCCCGAGGTCTCAATGGCCAAAGATCTACCGCCAGGAGATTTGTCCAAAGACAAGGCCAGACTAGGCCAAGGAGGCTTTCAAGCCGCTAGTGCTCCATAAAGGAGCTGCCTCCACTCCTTGCCTTGCTAAGCTTGAATTGAGCATCACTCCTGCTCTCCAACCCAGACGTAATCACCGAACCAGCTCCCCCCACCACCAAGCCCCGAGAAAGCACACACTAGGCCGGGATGAGTCCAGAAGGAAAATCATCTTTCGCAAACGCCGGTTCATAGGTTTCGCACTGCGTTTCCTCAGTCCACAGTCTCGGTCTCACGAGAGAATGTTTGTCTAGACGTGGCCAAAGGTGATATCCCTGTTCCCATCAGTCTGAACCTGCAGCTCAGGGGCCCTGGTAGACAGTGCGTGGCCTCTCTCCACAATCTGGATATGAGGGGATGTCTGGAAAGCCCTGTACAGACTATGTCCTCAGTCCGGGACAAGGCACGCCTGTGACCACATAAGGCAACTCAGAGAAAACGAAACAAAGCACCACCATTAACTCCGTGCCTGCATGGGTGCTGGCTTCTTTAAATCCAATTGCAATCTTAGAAGCCCGACATCGCCTGAAACAAAAGCTTCACCGATCTCTGGAAGATGACTTCGGTGAAAGTAGAGCTCATTTCAGAAAATCAAAGCAAAGAAAAATATTGAATACAATTCAGAGGCATAATGCATTATTATGGGCTTTTATGGATTTTATGTATAATTTCATGTAAAGTTAAGAGGCTGACGCGATCTCTTACATTCGGCTGTATTATCAGCCCAGCACCAAACAATGTTCCACATCTTATTATGTTCACAGTTGACACACTATTAGAGAAATGTGCAGCTGTCTTACTCCGCTATTCATTTCCTCATTACTATTTTATAAATATATGATTAACAGTTATTGCAGCTGCCTAATTCACATTTATTGCAAATGCAACCCCACAAATGAATGCTCAAAGCAAAGAGATGTGGTTTTAGAGTAATTTAAATTTTACAGTTCCATTTACCCTGCTTTTTAATTTACTGTATAATGACCCTATTAGAATAAAGCACATCTGGAAGTTCTTTGGGGAACATTTAATTTTCTGTGGCTTCAGTACTAACAGAACTTGTACCATAAAGCCCACAGATGCCTAGAAGACTGTACAAATTTCCACATTTTATGCCAAGATGCCAGTTCATTGTACAGATGAGACAATTACAGCAAAGCACAAAGATGTGCTTCTCGGTGCTAAAAAAGTATAGACGCTGACCGAGGATCTCACTCTTTGCAAAGCTTCCGCATCCAAAACCCGAAATTAGCTCGCCTGCTTTTTGTCAGGAAAGAGGCCACCTTGGGCTGTGCGTTCTCCTGGATTTTCTCTTGCTTCTTCCACAGAGCTTTCTGCAGGACCCCATTTGCCCCTCACCCCATGTGATGGAAGGCAAGGCCATTTGCAAAGCTCCGGAAGCCAATGAAAGACGGGTGTATCATCCGGGCCTGGCCTCGTCCTCATAGGCCAGGAGGCTACAGATGCCGCCAGCTTCCAGCACGCCACATTAACGGAATCATCCTGAGTATCTGAAATTGATTTGAATATTAAATACAGATCACTGCAGCGGAACTCACGTCTGAGAAATAATGTGAATCCATTGCCATTGATTAGCTAATTTATGTTCTACAACTAATCGAAGCACAAATCTCATTAGCCACAGGTCAGTAAGGCTCGGAGAGAAAAAGACAATCATTTTGGTAGCCTAGTTGGCTGTAAAGACACAATTAGAAGCTGACTGGTTTTCTGGGCTTCTCTGCCTGTCTTCCCGGGTCTCAAGTCAGCTGGGAAGGGGAAGAAAAGTAGGTTTTACCGCTGGTCCTGCAGGCCACTGGAAAGGAGATCTTTGTATTTAATGATTCAAGATGCTTCTTTTACTTAATGTAAAATAATGTGACTTTACTGCCTCTAGATGTACACAGAGCCTATAAGCTATTTAGGACGCACCAGGAGCACAATGTGAATTGTTGCCGTTTCCACATTTTAAGCACTGGGGAACTGTAAGTGTTCATGGCGAAGGAGGAAGGTGGAAGGGCCAAGGCTTTCCATATTCTAAGGGTACACACATTGAAAAATCTGTTTGTAAAGCACAGGGAAGCCATGCATGGTCAAATTAGGCTTTGCAATTAAAATGCACCTGCCGTTAGCCAGAGATTGTCTTCATTCCTTGAGCTCTGCTCAGATCCATTCAGGGCAGAGGGTTTTAACCAATCTTAACCATGGAGGATGATGGGAAAATGGCAGCAGGAGGGAGCAGAATCCTATTTTAACTTCACCAGAACAAGTGCAATCCCTGATACTGATCAAACTAAGATTTCTGGCAATAAGCTCCTCCTGCTAACCTCTGTTGGTGATTTCCAATGGATGACATTTTTAAAAAGTGGTTTCAACACAGTTACGTAAGCAGAAAACCAAGACTCCCAGATGACTAGCCCTCTGTTGCTCACATAACCCCTCTACCTCTTTGTCATAAAAGACGATGGATCAAATTGAGGACCTTTGCTAAAGGACCAGGAACAGAACACAAACCGAGATTTTTTTCTGGGTAAACAAATAATAAACACTGGGCTCCAAATGTTTTCACTGACCCATTATTTCCAGGTCATTGCAATGCCATGCTGGGTCCATAAAAGGCATTACTGTCGGCCGATGATGCATATTTCAAGAGTGTTAATCCATGTTCTGCTGAAACAACGAACTACCCACATTCCTTCAGGTCCATTATTCTGAGGGGCAGGGTATTTTTTTGTGTGTCTGGAGGGAAAAGGTACAGGAGGGTTGGGTTGGGAGCACGAGGAACAATCGCCACATTTCCCCACTGAGGCCTAGCTCTCATGCCCCAGGATGCAGGGCTGTCACACATGCCCTAAAACTGAAGGAAGACTCATTGTAATTTTTTAATGTTACTTCACCGAAAATGCTCTTGACCTGTGGACATTGTCAAAGTCTAGTTCTTTTCTACTAACTGTCTTTGTCTATGCCTCAAAACCACTGTCTCCACAGCCTTCAGAAAATAGAACATTCCGGTTTGTCCTTTCCTACTGCTTGAGTCAGATAAACTACCTGGCAGCCCAAGCTCACTGACATGCCCCTACCACAGCAGCTATTTTTTTTTTTATGATAAAGAGTTTAATAACAGCATGCACCACATGACACCACTAATATCAGACATGAAGTAGGAAGAGAAATCCCAGAAGAGCTCAGCTGGCAAAACAGGTCCCCTCCACCAGAAAGTCCAAGCTCTGTTCTTTGTCATCTATGTGATGACTTAAAAAGCCCCCGTCTCCACATCTAGTCCCCTCTTTCCCAGGATGTCACAAAATGTGATGTAGCTTCGGCCTGTCCGGTGCTAGCCCTTCCACGGGCCTCTATGTCCATTTTCGCTTTGAATTATATAATACTTTGACACTCAAAATAATCGGCAAAACATACATGTACGTTATGAAGCATAATAATACAGTGCACGTGGTGACACCACCACTCAACCCGAGAAACAGAAGAATTCCCACATGGGTACCACCACCCGTTTGCTCCAGCCTCACTCATTCCCTGCTTCTTCCACAGGGAGAGCCAGGATCCTGAACTGTGTGCTTCTCATTCCGTTATCTAAACGATGACCTTTCGTGTTGTTGGGTTTTGAATTTCATCAGGATGCCATTTTGCTCTTTGGAGCGTCTGTGTGTTGTTTTTTCACTCAGCATTATGGTTCAAAGATTCGCGCAGGTGTTTGTGGGTAGCTCATTCATTTTCCCACATGTGTAATATTCCACACTGTCTTTATCCTTTCTCTTATTTGTGGACATTGGAGGGGGGATTCCAGTGTTTTGCTTTTACCCGCAGTGCTGCTATCAACATTCTCACAGCATTCTCTTGCTTGCATAAACAAGTGTTCCTCTGGGGGATACACCTTGGTGTGAGATTGCTGGGTTGCAGGAAATGCACATGCAGCGTTACAAGACAACGCCAAGTGGTTTTCCAGCTTACTTTCTCACCAGCAATATACATGAGTTCCATTCTCCACATCCTTACCTACGTATGGTATTGTCAGAGTTCTTAACTTCCGTCAGTCTGCCAAGCACAAAATGGTAGGCCATTGGGGTTGTAGTTTGCATTTTCCTAATTACAGATGAGACTGAGTGTGCTTTCCTACGTTAACTGGCCACCCCAGTTTACCTTTCTTTAACATGTCTATTCACATCTTTTGCCCATGTTTCTACTGAGTTTTTACAAATTACTATTATTTTCCATTTGCCTATATGCTGGATACTAACCTTTTGTAATATGTTGCAATTATCTTGTCCAACTTTTTGTTGAAAAAAGTTCTTTTTTTTTTTTTTTTTTTTTAGTTGGGGTCTCGCTCAATCACCCAGGCTAGAGTGTGGTGGCACAATCACAGCTCACCACAACCTTCACCTCGTGCACTCAGGCAGTCCTCACATCTCAGCCTCCTGAGTAGCTGGGACTATAGGTGCACACCACCACATCCAGCTAATTTTTTGATATTTTTGTAGAGACAAGATCTTGCTATGTTGTCTAGGCTGGTCTCAGATTCCTGGGCTTAAGCAATCCTCCTGCTCTGGCCTCCCAAAGTGTTGGGATTACAGGCATGAGACACCACACCTGGCCTTGAAGTTCTGAATTTAAATGCAGTCAAACTTATCCACCTTTTTGTATTTTGCCTAAGAACTCCTGTCCTACCCTGAAGTCATGAAGTAGTTGTCTTTGTTGTCTTCTTAAAACGGTCAAGTTGTGTCTCTCACATTTTATCCACCTAGAATCAATTTTAGTGTACGGTGTGAGGTAGGGATCTCATTTTATTTATTTCTTGCTGTTGATGAATGTTCCTATCACTTTTTATGACTAGTCCGTGCTTTTTTGGTCCAGTCCAAACTGGACTGCAGTGCAATATAAGCATGGTCTGCTTCTGCTCCCTGAGTGATTCCATCACATCTTTGTCTATTGGTGGGTCAGCACCACATGATCACAATCACTGTAGATTTATAATCTGTCCTGATGTTTAAAGAGCAGGTGCCCTATTCCCTACACAGACACAATTTATTTGCCTATTTTCATGGTTTATTTTCCAAAAAGAAGGAAGAAGAAAAGGAAAAGAATCCTGCACTAAGGATCTGACACATATTATCTCATTTCAACAATAATAACTCTGCAAGGTAGCGTTTCTTTTTTTTAACCTCTACTTTATACATAAGAAAATGAGGGCCCAGAATGGATTAATAACTTGCCAAATTCACACACCAAATAAGCAGCAGAGCTACAAAGCCTAACTCAAGTCCATTAAACTCTCAAACCAGTGGTCTTATAGTTTCATCAGAGAGCCCTAGATTCCCAGTATCAAGTTTAGAATCATCTTTTTATATGCTATTGGACTTGCACAAATCCCTCTTGGCCTGACTCAGAAACTATGTCTGGGATCTGAGGCTGGGCCTTAGTTTCTGGGTGATGCTGATGTGAGTGTTCTGAATTCCTGGGCATCACACACATTCTCCCCCAGAATGTGCTGTCAGCTTGGCTAACTCCTTTACTGGGCGTTTCTCTCTCATTGTCAAGCATGTTCTGCTCAACCTGGATTATTGGTGAGGGAGGGACAAAGAAATAAAGTAGAGGCTATTCCAGAGAAGACTCAACTTCTGCCTGTAGCTTTTGCCAAGCAACTCAAGAAAATGTCCGCAAGGGAACTGGCCGTGTCCTTTTCAGATGAGAACGGCCAGGCTCTCTGTGCACATAATAAGCCCAACTGGCCTGCTGGATTCACTGGCTTTAATTACATGGTTGAGGTTAAATATATTTTATGGACAAAAGCAATGATAGACGGGTTCTTTGTACAAAAGATTTCAGCTCATTTGAGATTTAACCATTTTTAAATTTAATAATTTTTTTTAAAGCCACAATTGCAAAGGTCAAATCTAATTCCACTGCCTATTATGAGCTGCCAACCCGAGGCTGCAGCTCGGCCAGCTGAGAATGACTCAGGGCTAGAAGAGGCAGCCGGACGAGAAAGAGGCTAGGCTCCTGCGACCACAGGTTTGTGCAAAGACCTACTGTATCAATTAGCGCTGGTCTCGTTTTCTGGCCAGTTCTAATGGCAAATGTCTAATTTAGAGTTTTGCCACTGTGTTTCCCCCTTCAGCGTGCATCTACTGTCCCTGTCTCCTTTGCCAAGTGCCCTGTCTGCATCTGTGAGTTTATTTTTAAGCAGTGTTATGAGACCTAACACTACATTTCAAAATACCAATCAAAAATAAAAAAAGCAATTTCTGGAATGTCTGGAGCACTTGGCCTTTCTTTCCAATAAAGGACTAATAAGTCCACCAGAAAATGTGATATCGCGTGTCACACCGAGGCAGGTTTATGTGTTTATTGGAGGAAATCGGTCCATGAGCCAGAAAAAGATACCAGGAGATGTGACTGTGAAATCCACCCCTCCAGTAAAATTTCTCTCCTTTTCTCTGCTGTCTTGCTTAGAGATAAAGAAAGAGAAGCCTGGAGAAATCAAGCAAGTGCCCAGGTCACATGGCGAGTAAAGACAGGTCCACTCGGCCCCGCCCCCAGCACCTCTTTGTGTATCTAGAGCTCCAGGTCACAGACAGGGTGAGGTTCTGTGGAGGTGTCCCCCCTCCAAGCCCCGGCCTCTGAATGCAAGTCAGGCCACAGCCCTCAATGCCCCAACTCTACAGCACCCCTCTCTACTCCTTGCCCAAGATGGCTTCTGGCACTGAAACTCCAACCCAGGACTTTTCTAAAATGCAGATCTGGTCATCTTACTCTACACTGTCTCCCCTGAGGAAAGGCTCCCATGGCGCTGGGGTTGGCCGATTTCCTTAGCCTGGTCCATGGGATGTTTCATGATGAGGGCTCTGCTGTGCTCCCCTCTGCCATGCCTTGAAACACAATCTGCCACCACCCCTAGTGAAGGAAGCCCTGACAACTTTACCTGTCAAGGTTCCTCCGGGACGCCTCTATGTCCTTTATACTTAGCGGGCCCTTAGGAGGTACCAGGATCTCAAACAAGCACTTTATGGACTGTCTGCTTCATTCTCACCAGCCCCAGGTATTTAGGGATGTATTTAAGGATGGAGATGCTGCAGCCCAGAGATGCTGGGTGATTTACCCACTGCCTATGACTCGTCGAGACCAAGCCAGGATGCCGTAGGGCTTTCCCTACCCACCACCCACCCCCGGGGCTGGGTTGGAGCTCTCCTCTGCTGTGCTGTGCTGTGTTGTACTCTCGGACTGACCACCAGAAAGTGGACCCCTAGAAGCAAGGGCTCAGCTGACCAACACCTAGCACGTTGTTGATAATTAATATTGGCAAAATGAATGAACAAACCATTGGTAACGATGCTTATTGGTAAATGGGCTTCCTAGGCAACAACCACAAAAAAATACCACGGAATCACTGTGCAGTTATTCTGGAGAATACCATTCACACACTTTATGTAGAAACACGTCCACTCGGTGCTCGAGTGATGGCCTATGAATTGGGAGGACTGTCCATGGCAAAGTTTGGCCCCCATGCCACCCAGCCTGCTTCTTGATGAGTTCTCAGTGCCATTAGCTGTGTAATCAAGGCCCACATTTGAGTATTCTGTTAAACATAGTATTAGAAAGACAAATTGGTTGCTCGATTCAATGTGTTTTGAGGCACATGGATGTAAATTACATTTATCCAGATGTTTAACAGGTCTGTGCCAAACCATTTAAAACATAAAACAGATAAGTTCCTTAAGCCTCATTTTCGGCTTCTTGAGGATCAGCCCTCGGCAGATGGCTGAGCAAATGAACGCTGGAGAAAAATTAAGGGCTGTCTGTATCTTTCAAATTGACAAGGGGAGCGGTTGGGGTCTGCTAGAACTGAGAATGACCACAAAATGTAATTATGATTGTAATGAGAATGGGTTAAGCTTAAACTATTTCTCATTTTCATTGCAGTCACTGCCACAAGATGGAGTGGAGATTAATGCCAGGCCATTTCCTGTGCTTGTTATACTCTTTGTCATTAGAATAAAACATCATAATTTGGGCATCTCATGTATACTGAGGAGGATGGCCAGGGAGGAGTGGCCAGGGCACTGGCTGAGGCTTCACACTCTGGTGGGTTCCTCTACGGTTGGCAACCCCCAGGGGAATCGGAGTAGTCATGATAGAACCCAGACCACCCATCCCATCTCACCATCCTGCATGCCGGGCTAAGAGCCAGTCGTTCAATCTCTTCAACTGTAGAATGCGGATACCTACAGGTATACAGGGTTGCCACAGCTACCAACAAAGAAATGGCTTATGCAGCTTGGAGATTTCTCAAAGAACTGAAAATAGATTTACCATTTAACCCAGCAATCCCGTTACTGGGTATATACCCAAAGGAGCATAAATCATACCCACACCTTGTATGTTTACTGCGGCACTAACCACAACAGCAAAAGCATGGCATCAACCTAGGTGCCCATCAATGGTGGACAGGATAAAGACAATGGGGTACATCTATACCATGGAATATTACACAGTCATAAAAAAATGAAATCATGGCATTTGCAGCATTATGAATGCAGTTGAAAGCCATCATTCCAAGCAAATTATCACAGAAAGGAAATACTGCATGTTCTCACTCATAAGTAGGCGCTAAACAGCAGGTACACACGGGCACAAGGATGGGAGCAACAGACTCTTACATGGGGGAGGGAGAAAGGGGTAATAAGAGTTGAAAATCCACCCACTGGGTACAGGGTTCACCACCTAGAGGGGCAGGTTCTTTAATGCCCAAACCTCACTATCATGAAATGGACCCATGTAGCAAACTTGCACGTGTACCCCTTGCTTGAATCTAAAATAAAACAAAAAGAGCAGTAGATTACGAAAGGCTTTTTGCCAACTGCAAAGCACTGTTCAAGTGCAAAGGAGGGCCCCAGATTCTGAACAAAAAAGATCTGAGTTCACGTCACAGATCAACACTCCCCGTTGTGTGAACTTGATCAAGAAACCTCTGTGAGCTTCAGTTTCTCATCCGCAAAATGGGGGTAACAGACCTCACAGTATCAGAGTTTTTTGTAAAAAGTCAAGGAAGGAGATGATGAACATAAGAAGCCTAGAACAGAGCCTAGAACTAGAACACACATTCAGTGCCCCACGAATCGTGGCTAGAGCTGTGGGTGATGGTGATGGCCAAGGTCATCACTGTCTTCATTGCTACATGCAGACTCACTAATATTCTACTAGTGCCAGTGACAACACTGAGCATTGCTCACTGAAGTCAGGAGTTTCCCATCACAGAATTCTTTATATGAACCAAGTCTTTTCTAGATGTCCCATGTGTGACGCAGGTAGGGCCCTGGGATGACAATGCCTCCAAGCCCCACCCCCAGCAGCTCCTGAGGGTGCAGCTCTGGGGAGCCCAAATGCTAAGTAAATTCATTTATTCTTGAGAGCTGTGACAGGGACCCATGCTGAGAACTGTGTATATTCCTTGAGATATAGCGGTGGGAGGACTCAGCTGTACTAAGCAGAACAAGCAGGAAGAGGGAAAATCTGATCTCTCAGATTCAGTCACCCTATCACAGCCCTGGCCCCAGCCTTTTTTTCTTCTTACCTTTTCCTGATTCAGAAAGCAACAGCACTCACAAGCCCTGGCTTTTCTGGGCTCCAGGTAGAGCTGGCTGGCAGAAGATAAAACATAGACGTCTCTTGAGGCTCAGTTCACAAAAGTACCCACCACTTCCCACTGAATTAATCTCCTCCTGAATCTCACAGTTCATTTTTTAAGAATTTTTTTTTTTTTAGCCTGACACGATGGCTCATGTCTGTAATCCCAGCACTTAGGGAGGCGAAGGCTAGAAGATTGCCTGAGCCCACGGATTCGAGATGAGCCTGGGCAACTTGGTGAGACCTGGTCTCTACAATAAATCAAAAAATTAGCCAGGTGTGGTGGCGCATGCTTATAGTTCCAGCTACTTAGAAGGCAGAGGCAGAAGAATCCCCTGATCTCAGGAGGTTGAGACTGACGTAGCCGTGAGCATGCCGCTGCACTCCAGTCTGGGCGACAGAGTGAGGCTCCTCCAAATAAGAAAAAATTGGGGGGCAATTTTTTTTTTGAGGCCAGGCGTGGAGGCTCATGCCGGTAATACTAGCACTTTGGAAGGCAGAGGCAGAGGCGGGAGGATTGCTTGAGCCCAGCAGTTCGAGACCAGCCCGGGAAACATAAAGACCCCATCTCTAAAAAAATAAAAATAAAAAAATTAGCCAAGTGCAGTGATGTATTCCTGTCATCCCAGCTACTGTGGAGGCTAAGCCAGGAGGATCACTTGAACCCAGGAGTCTGAGACTGCAGTGAGCTATGATCACACCACTGCACTCCAGACTGGGCAACACAGCAAGACCCTGTCTCAAAAAAAAAAAAAAAAAATTGAGATATAATTCATATGTAATAAAATTCACCCATTTAAAGTACATAATTTGATGGTTTTCAGTATACAATAGTCACAAAGTTATGTAACAATCACCACTAAATCCAAAAGATTTTTATGACTCCAAAAAAAACTGTACCTATTAGTAATCACTCTTTATCCTCCTTTCCTTCCAGCAGCTCCTATCCATGGATTTGCCTATTCTGGACAGTTCATAAAAATGGAATCATAACAAAATGTGGTCTTTGCGATTATTTCACTTAGCAGAATATGTTCAAGGTTCATACATGTTGTAGCATGCATCAGTACTTACATTGCTTTTTATTGCCAAATAATATTCCATTGTATGAATTGACCACATTTTATCTATTCACTGGTTGATGGGCTTTTCGATTATTTCTACTTTTTGGCCATTATGACCATCCATGAATACTCTTGGAGGTGTACATATGCTTTCAATTCTCTTGGGTATATGAGAGAGGACCCAAAAAAAACCCTGCAATTTATTTATAAAAAATTGTGTATTTATTCTTACATGTTTAAACTTCAGTCATCTTCAAAGTGCTCTTTGTTTGACGCAATACATCCATCTAGATGCTTTTTCCACTGCTCAAAACGGTTTTTGAACTCGTCGATTCTGATCACTTTCAGTACTTCTGACATTTTTTGTTCCAATCCTTCCACATTAGCAAAATGATTCCCTCTGAGGACTTTTTCCATCCAGGGAAACTATTAAAAAAATCACTTGGGCCAAAATTGGGGAATAGGGAGAGAGGGGCATAGGGGTCATGCTGTTTTGGGTCAAAAACTGCTGAACACTCAGCGCAGTGTGGGCAGGTGCGATCATAAATCACCCATCATGAATTGGGCAAATACCCTGAAAGAGTCTCCCCGCAAAAATTCACTGAAGCTGAATGCAGCCACTCACAACAACACTAGCTGGTACTCTGATGCAGATAGGTCCCTAGAACACTTTCCTAGTGGGGGAAACCTGTACTACAAAGAGCCCTACTCTCCATCTCCCCCCTCATATCTAAGAAGGAATTGCTGGATCATATGGTCACTATGTTTAACATTTGGGAAACCATCCATCTGTTTTCCCAAGCAGCTACCCTATTTTATACTCCTACCAACAGTGCATTTGAGTTTCAATTTCTTCACATCCTTGCCAACACTTGTTTTTGTTTGTTTTGTTTTGTAAATAGTAGCCATTTTAACAGGAATGAGATGATGTTTCACTGTGGTTTGTTTGGATTTCCCTGATGATTAGTGAGGTCAAGAATCTTTTCATGTGCTTGCTGGTCATCAGTATATTTTCTTTAGAAGAATGTCTATTCAAATCCTTTGTCATTTTGTAGTCAGATTCCTCTCCTGTTATTGAGTTGTAAGAATTATTTATATATCCTGGATACATGATTTGCAAATATTTTTTCTCATTCTGTGGGTTGTATTTTTAAATTTTTAACAGTTTTTTGAAGTATAAAAGTTTCTGATTTTGATGGAGTGCCATTGATTTTTTCTTTTTGTATCTAGAGAAATTTGCTTATTCTAAAATCACAAAGACCTATACCAGTTTAATTCTGAGGGCTTTATAATTTTAACTCTTACAATTAGGTCTTTTACTCCGTTTAAGTTAATTTTGTAAAAAGGTTTTTGGAAATTGCCTCATCAAACACTACATGCATTTTAATATGTTATAATATGAAGTACCTAACACCTCTATGAAGTATTATTTTCCCAAAATAAGTTAATTAGGACTAAATTCTAACTTAAAAGAATGTAGGGCATAAAGGTACCAGTGAAATGACAACATAAAGGAGCAAACAGGCAAATTCAGATTGTATTCTATAAGACAACTGCTCAGTTTCTCCAACAAGTCAATGGCATGGGGAGAAAATGTATGTAGGTGAGACTCTTCTAGAATAAAATATACTAAAGAGATAATGGTGGTAGTCTCCATTATTTGCTTAAAAATCTACATCCGGCCCCTGTGGCTGACCCCTCTTATGAGACCCTTCCCTACCTAGTGAAAGATTGCACTTCCCAACCCACTGAGGGTGGATGAGAAAATGAAAGTAAGAAGAGACATGGTCACTTTCCAGCTGCAGCTTGAAAAGCCTTTGGATGTTCATCTCTTTTCCCAGGAAGGAGTTTTTCTCCAAGCTGGATCCCAGGATAAAGAGCTGTACCCAACCCATGATATGGGCATAAAACATGAGCCAAGAAAGAAGCCTTGGTGTCTAGAAGCCACTGAGATTTGGGGGCCAATTGTTGTGACAGTATAATGTAACCTAAGCTGACAAACAATCAGGATTGTATATTAAACTCTAGTTATGCAAGAAAATTTTCACAATTTGTAGAAATGCATGTTTAAGATTGTAGAGAGAAAATGTATGTGTTAGGCAAACTTCCAAGATGGGCCCCAAGATTTCCACTCCCTATATAATCACTTCCCCTTGAATGGGGAAGATCTTGTGAATATGATGGATTATCATTCCTATGATAGGTAGCTTATCAGTTGACTTCAAGTTAATCAAAAGAGAGATTATCCTAGGTGGACTTGCCCTAATCAGATAAGCCCCTACAAGGTGAAGTGTCAGAGAAATTCTCTTATTGACCCCTAGGAAGAAGCAAACTACCATGAAGTGTATGAAAAGGGGCAGCATCTATGGAAAGTGGCAGACTCCAGATACTAAGGACCTCAATCATACAACCCCAAGGAACCAAGTAAGACTGGAAAAGGCCCTGGATCCTCAGATGAGACTCTAGCCAGTTGATACCTTGATTATAGCTTTGTGAACCTGAGCAGAGGCGCCAGCTGAGCTGTGCCGAGTCCTGGACAAGGAAAGTGTGAAATAACAAATGAGTACTGTCTGAGCAACTAAATTTTTGGGTAGCAATAGAAAATTAATACAATGTCTATGATTTGCTTTAAAATGATTCTGCAAAAAAACATGGGTGATACGTAAAACAAAAGTGGCAGAATAGTGTTCATGCTTGAATCTGAAAGATTGGTATATGAAAGTTCATTATAATATTCTACCCATGTCTGTGAAAGTTTGGAATTTTTCATAATAAACATTTTTTAAGGATGACTGATGAGACTGTAATTTCCTTTATGTTGGAGTCTTGAAAATTCTGTTCAACATGGTATCTACAGAAACTCCATAGTGGGGGCTCTAGAAATTGCTAGATCAATTGACGTATTGTATGTATAACTGTATGTTATAGCTTATAAACTCATAACTACCCTTTGCAGTCAGCATCATTTACATAATTTTACAGATGCAAGGACTGAGGTCCAGTAGTTTGTGACTCAGAGTCATGTAAAAAGTAACTGATGAGAATGATATTCAGGTTTTCAGTTTCCTCATTCAACATATGCTGGTCTCACTTTGGAGTATACTATCTACCATCCAGATTTTCATGGGGATTTAAATAGCTGCTGTTTCATTCTGGTTTATCAGAAGCATTTACAACACAGCCACAGTCACACTGAGACATCTGTTAGGAAATCCAGGCAGGTAGGTTAAATATTTTTCTACTGTACCATTTTCTAACCTCCTTCCATGAATCAAAGTGAGTAAAAGGTTCTTCACTTACTGACATAAAACATACATTACTTAACTAAGGAAGAACTAGTCGCACCATTGATTCTGATCCCCCCTCAGCTGAGATTTTTTTCTCCTTATTAACATTTGTTTGCAAATGAGTTTGGATTTTTTTAATGTAACATTTCATTGATCTCATTAGCATACCTGACCGCCTCACATCAGCAGTCCTGTTCCTAGGCACAGCAAACCTGCTAGGCAGGGTACTTTTAGGTAATAGGTTGCTCCTTCACAGGCCATGAATCACAATCATAACCAGACCATGAATCAAAGCTGTAGGTGGATATCTAACGATATCAATAACTCTGGAGTACACAGAGGGCTGCAAGTGAACAAGAACCTGCCCAGATGTTAAATAACTGGCACAACCCATGGCATATTTCTTTTTCATGAAAAAATGCTGATCACAGAGAGCAGGAATTTTAAGGTCTCATTTTCTGGGGTCATCTTGACTTCTATTGGCTTTCACTGACTTCAATTCAATTTTGGAATATCACTTGTGGGGTGCAGCTTCTAGATAAAATTTTTAAATGACTCATACTCTTCTTTGTCCATTTCAGGGAAAAATGAATGTTGCTGCTAACATTTGATATCAATCGCCCAATCACATGTTGTCACATCATTACTCAGCTCTGTGACAAAGGTAGAGGAAAAAAACCTCGGCTGAAATGGTGCTTTTGGGTGAGGAACCAATTCAGGGACACAGGCAATGATTGAATCAGGAACAAAATGAAACCCGATTGAAGAAGTTCCTTGTGATAGGTCAGGTTGAGGAGGAAATGGAATGAGATGTGTGTACTTTCTCAGGATGGCTGTTCATTTCACATGTAATTTTTAAAGTTCTGCATGCATATGAGTTTGGTTGTAGTCCACCACTGTGAACCTGACACTTAAGGCCTTCGGGTAGAAATGGTGAGGTGTCCGTCACTGCATGAGGTTAAGGAACAGGCTAACTTCATCACTGCAACTCTAAAACCAGACCTCTCTTCTGTTCATATGCACATGAGTACTTCTAGTTCTTCTGTTAAGAGAAAGGAGGAGAGTTCTCCAAATGTAAAGCAGGCCAGCCCTCCAGGAGCAAGTGAATTGGTGACCAGAGCAAAACTAGAGCCACAGAGACTCAGAGACACCTTTGAGATGTTCTTGTGCTGAAGGAAGAGGTGAGAAGCGAATGAGGGCCATAGAGGCCCATGGGAGAGATTTGGGGCTCCCTGGCTTTTACTGGCTTCTTCACCCACCATTTTGCTTGTAAGTAGTTTATTTACATGAGACCCATTCCTTCACCATGAACTAATTTTATTTTATTTTATTTTTTATGGGGTCTCACTGTTACCCTGGCTGGAATGTAGTCGAGTGACCATAGTTACTATAGCCCTGAACTTCTTGTGGGGTGCTGGGGAACCTTCTCTCTGACCCCAAGTCCTGCAAGTACAATGACTGGTTATTTCTGGGAAGGGTGTGAAGGGAGGGACAATGGCTACCTACAAGGGTACATGTGAAAAGCTCAGTGCCCTCCAGGGGAGGCCAGAGGACAAGACAAGGCCTCCCTGGCTCAGAGCAAGAGCTGGGGAGCCAATGACCCAAGAGACAAGTATGACGTGCCTTTCACTGGCTGTGTAATTTGGGCCCCTTCCACCTCTCTAAACCTTCATTTTCTCATCTGCAAAATGAAAATGACACTGTTCTGTAGTTCATAAGATGAAATTAGTTAATTGTCAAAAAGTCACACTAAAAGAAAAAAGAAAACACACAGACCCCCAAGGACCAACAGGGGCCAGATTCTGTGCTGCAACACATGTTCACTTCACACACCTTACCTCATCTCAGCTCCACAGCAACGTTGCCCGCGGCTGGTGCATTACCATTCCATTTCACAGATGGGGAAATTATGGCTCACTGAATAAGCAGTACATGACAGAAACAAGCCTGAAGCCCAGATCTGTGTTTCCAAAGCCCAAGGATTTTTCTCTGTGTGACACAAGGTCTCAGAAACACCCTGTCACTGAGGGAATACATTTCTCCAGAGGAGTCAGGGAGTAACAAATGACATTTGTAGTTCCCGTCACTAACTTGCTCCATCAGCCTTTCGTAACTCTGCACGACCTGAGAAACAATAAAAGGAGAACTTAAAAACCACTTTAAATTTCAGACTAAATCGATTTTGGAATATTACTCGTGAGGTGTGGCTTCTAGACAAAATTTCTAAATGTCTCATATGCTTCTTTGTTCATTTCAGGGGGAAATGAATGTTGCTGCTAACATTTGACATCAATCGCCCAATCACACGTTGTCACATCATTACTCAGCTCTGTGACAAAGGCATAGGAAAAAAACCTTGGCTGAAATGATGCTATTGGGTGAGGAACCAATTCAGGGACTCTGGCAATGAAGGAATCGGGAACAAAATGAAACCTGACAGAAGAAGTTCTGTGTGATGGGTCAGGTAGAGGAGGAAATGGATGAGATGTGTGTGCTTTCTCAGGATGACTATTCATTTCATATGCAATTTTCCATGCTATAATTTAGTGGAGTGATCATAACTACTATAGCCTTGAACTTCTTGGGCTCAAGCAATCTTGCTGCCTCAGCCTCCTGGGTAGCTGAGACTACCGGTGCATGCCACTACACCTGACTAATGATCCAATTTTGAAATGACATCCCTGGTAGGGCATGAACAACTTTGGCAAGGAGAGAGCTGATGTATCTAGGGTGGCAATATTCACAGGAGAAAGCTGTCAACACTTCAATGCTTCTTTGTTGTCTGAAGAACACAAAGGACACAGGGTAGTTGGACTCTCAACACACTCTATTTTTTTAAAATTGGTCACTGACTCAAAGTTTTCTCAAGATGTGATTTATTTACCTCAATAAATATGAGGCGCCAGCCCCTGCAGAGTTTTAGAGGGTCCATGGAAGGTGGGGCAGCATCGGCAATTATTCTGGAGAAATAAAGAGAAAGAAAGAGAAAGAGGGAGAAAGAAAGAGACTGGACTTCTAGTGCAGAAGCCAATTCTGTAGTAGGGATAGATATTAAAAGAAAGATGGAAGGATAGATATAAAGAGGAAGAAAGAGAAAGAAAGAAAGTGGACAACTGTTCAGTGAAATGAGTAGAAGCTATTTACTGGGATCAGTTGTGAGTCTTTTATCCCAAATTTTCACATGTTAAATCACAAGACTTTCAAGTGAACACAAGGCCAGGTGGATGAGGCACATTCCCCTACCCACCAGGTGTTTCCTTAAGCATGAGGAAGGACAATCCCAATTAAATCACAAGACTTTCATGTGAACACAAAGCCAGGTAGGTGAGGGGCGTCCCCCACCCACCAGGCATTATTCCAAGCATGAGGAAGGACAATCCCAAAATTATCTCACTGTTCCTTATGCTTGATTAATGTACCTCACAAACAATACAACAATTCTAACATCATAATGTTCTAATAATCAATAACTTCTAAAACTTATGCATTCCCAACATGACTGACTTAAATCCTAATACCTTGCTATTCTGTGCTAATTTTACCTGTACTATAAAAAACTCTTAATTATAGCCAAATCAGTTCCTAAAGAATGTGGCCCAATCCAAAGATCACGTTGGGCCATTTCCAGGAACAATTGATTATAATCTCTTAACAAAATGGCTATTCTCAAATCCTATGTATCTATTTAATTTCTATAAAAGTTTCTAATTCCTAATCCTAATATATAAAACTGATTGTCAGTAATAAAGCTTCTAAAATAAAATACAAACTGTAAATGTACTAAGGCCAAACTTCAATTAATAGAAAGTGGGAACAATGAAATTTCTAATGTTAGCTGTATTCTTATAAAACCTTATAATATCATGTTTGATCATACTTGAACTAACATAATTCCCTCACGTAGCAAGACCTATTCTACAATACTTTCTATGAATAAAATAAACTCAGTTTCTATTATAAGTAGAAAAAGCCTACATTAATTGTAGCTAAAGAACCAGTTTAAAAGAATGCAACCCAGCCCAAAGTGGACGCTGGGCCCTTAGGAATGTGGCCCAGTCCAAAGTTTAGGCTGGGCCATCTCTGGTAACTCCAGATAAATATCTATATCATCTAAACCTGGAAACAACTGTCTAAGTGTATATACTAATTCTACAAATATACTTTTGAATCTTATAAAGAAGCTTGTACCATATATAAGTCTCCCAAATGTGACCTGAGCTTGAACTGTGTTAAGTTTAAAGCCGAAACCACAGTCTGTGAGAAATGGGAATAATGGATCCCTAGAGTCAGCCATGCGTGTCATATTCTCAGAACTTCATGCTTAGATCATCAAAGTCCCTGCTAGTGGGTCATGCCAAACAACAAAGAAGGGAGGAAGGAATGGGCCTTCAGCTCCTGAATGCAACCTCGTGGTCTCACGGTCCGCAGCCCGCCTGAATCCCTAATGCTCAGGCGGGCCTCCACGGCTGGCTCCCAACAAATAAACTCTTAATCCTTGCTATCCATCTGAACCTGGGTTTCCAGATACAAGTATAAAGGTGACAAAGGTAAGTGGGGACAGTCTCACCCTCTCCTGTCACTCTACCTAAATGATACTTTTATGTCCCACAATATCTTTGATGAAACAGCTTAGCTTGTCCCCATCACACACCATTCGTTTCTGTGTAATGCATGTTATAAATTATTGACTGTGATGAAGGTGGTACTAATAGAAGGTAGGGCCCCCTGCATGGATTGAGGTTTTCCACATCAATTCTCATAGACTTATGTTCCTTTTATAAGTCCTTTCCCCATAAGTTGCATTTTTTCCTGGGATGTGACCTTGACAGACAATATGGAGCCCATGTCACCAGTAACCACATAAGTTGAAGCAGAGGTGAGGCAGCAGAGACTCCACCCACAGTGGGCAAAGTGAGGACAGAAGAGGCAAGGCATGCTGACAGATGAGGCAGGCGTGGCCCAAGGCTGTGGGAACTTCAGAGAGATGTCAAAAGTCCCAAGTCTGGGGAAAGGTGGTCACGTGTACAGATCAGGTACCTAAGGGAAGAGATGAAGACTGTAGAAATGGACACAGTGCTGGCTGACATTCCAGGAGAGACCTGGGCCTGAGAAAAAAGTCCAGGCAGGAGTGATGGAGATGCCACTTAAGCACAAAGAGGTGGTTGATGACACCCCATGACCATATGTGCTTACCTAGGGAGACACACACATGCAAATATTTATTCGGTACCATTTCTAAATATGCAAAAAGGGCAGGGATTTAAATTGCCCACAGAAGTAAAGGGAAATGTGTTCAAGTCTCTTAGGAAAAGGGAACCTCTTGCCCTGATGGGTTCCTGTCAAAATACACACAGTCTTATCTTCATTGTTTAATTTCCTCTTGGCTATAGAACTGGCATGGGTTGATTATTTTTCTCAAAGCTCTAAATTAAAATATGTAGGTTTCTGTTTGCCTGTGATTAGCGTGATGTATCTGATCAGAATAACTACAACATCCCTTCCTGGTAATGAAAAGTGATTACCAATTACAACAAGTATCCAATTTCTTGCAGTTTACTGGTCTGTACCACTGAATTGCTAGTATTCTAATTGTATACATTAAAAGTTCTAGGTCATTATTGTTGAAAGACCAGTAATATTAAAAATATTGGTTGCAGCTATTATTACATTTGCTCTAAATGCAACCAAGACCTAAATTTATGTCTGAGCTGCCAGTCATTTCATCAGGCTATTTCTGTGACTGGTTTGGAACAATTGGTTTTTATTTCCCTTTCCAGACACTATTACAAGTCTATTAACAACTCTGGGCTCCCCTTTTGTAAAGCTTTCATGAAGTGAAACAAGCTTTAAAAAAATCACTAATAGATGCCTTTAGCAAAGTAAGGAGGTAATTATCTCATTTACAGATAACTATGTGCATTTCATTTTTCATAGCACAAAGAGAAAACTCGCTCTAAATGAAACTTTTTCCTACTCATTAAACTCACAAGAGAAATATCAGATTAGGAGGTTTTCAGTACAAATGTCACCATGAACTCTGACAACAGCTATCAACAACAGAGACATTTGGGGGAGACATACTTACACCCAAAGTGGAAATCAAGGAAGAATCTTGGGAGCTTGAAAAGGTGTTTTACTGTTGTTTTACTTCAGTCCCCCAAACACCTGAACTACACCTCTAAATGACTTCTTTATCTGTAAGCATGCCAGGCATAGTTAAAAAATCGTAGTTCCAAGCATGCCAGGTGGTCCTGGGCAGCCCGGGGTAGCCAGTCATCAAGGCAGACTTAGAGATGTATGGTGCATCTAAGGACCAGTAGAGGGAGATCAGAGAGACTGCTAAGTGTCATTCAGTGGTTCCACTGAGAAGCTATAAAGAACAGTGGGGTGACCTCCATTGAGAGAGCGAATTCAGAGTTCATCCAGGATGGTCTTGCATCAACTAAATCCTGAAGGATGAACAGAAGTTCATTGGCTAGATAGAGAAGATTAAGAAAGAGTTAATGCCCTTGCAGAAAACATTGCAGCTTCGTGGTGTTCTTGGAATGAGATAAGGGATTTTGGATATTAGGAAGCATTCAGTTCAGTAGGTCATTAAATATGGGGTTGTTTTGGAATGTGTCAGCCTGATTAAATTATGGTACATACTAATAATGAGATTTAACCACAAAAAAATTTAAAAGTTTAGAGAACTGTTTTAAAATCAAGAAACAAATTTGTACAGATTATCTCAAATCTGTAAAATCATATGGACAGAAGACAGCATGCTAACAGAGACTGAGGAAAACTGTTTTTCTCTTTTCTATACTTTCTATATTTTTCAAGTTCTCAATAATGAATTTGTAAGTAGAAAAATAAAGTGAAAAAAATCTGCATACCAAATTCTAGCCAGAGCCTAGAATCCAGAAGAACACAGAAAATTTACATAAAGGACCTCATATATTTTAAGTGGTCTACTGTGGACAAATTAACCCAGGAAAGTAGGCTGGTATCTGAAGGCAAACTTTAAACTGCAAACAAGTTTTATGAGTTACTAAGGACCTACTTATATTCTACAATCACAAAGATTAAGAAAAATGTTTGCCTCATGGGAGCTGAATTTTGCCCCTGTCTTGTCCACCCTCCATATTTCATCACCACATGCTTGTCCAAAGGCTTGAAGGGCACCATCTTGAGATGACCAAATTGTCATCATGGATATGGTGCACCTGACATAATGGATGCCCCAGGGGAAGGCCAGCCCAACAGTTTCCAGTGTCATCATGAAGACCTCAGAGGTGGAGCATTTTTTGTGTGTTAAGCAACCTGGAGCCCCACATGCAAGGATGCATCATTTGGTGTTAGGTATTCATTTTGGGCACATCTACTGTGTTTGCAGTCTTCCTTATAACATGCTGTATACAGAAGCCAGGTCTGCTGCAAGGGAAACCAGGGCTATAAAACCCATTGATTAATATGACCCATCACCATTTTTAGGGTCCGTTGCACAAACTATTTTGACAGTTGAGGCTCATAAATTAACAAGCAAGTCCAAAGTGACACAATGAAGAAGACGTTGCAGCCACTTTAATTTAACTGCTGGGTGATTACTCAGAAACTCGGAGTGCAGAAGCCTGCCTCCCTCTTTTGTTCCTGCTTAGCTGGAAGATAAATGTCAGAAACTAAGAACCCTGGGCACTCAATAATAAAAACTTTTTAGAGAGGGGAGTCTTGCACTAGTTAAAAGAAACCTGTTCCATTTCTCTGGAGGAAAAAAGTGGAAGTAAAATTTCCCAATGGCAGATATCAAGCCCTTTTATTGAGACTAAAAAGTACAAATCCATGACAGGAGAATGAAGAGAAAGTGAAGGAGAAAGAAGAGGGAGATAAGAAAGAGAGGTAAGGAAGGAGACAAATAAAGGTGTCAGAACTGTGACTCAGAGCAGCAGCATAAATGGCTGAGTAAGTAAAGAGAATGAGCATAAATCTCATGCATTTGGAGGCATCCCACACCTTCTAAGGTGTTAGCAAGATTAATAAGGAAATTCATTATTCTGAACGCCCAATGAGCTATTACAGGACTTCAGCAGCACTGTGTTTGCTCAAAACAAATGGTGGCTGCAGTAACTTAATCTCTAAAAAGAAATAAACTCATATATGAGTGAGAGGCTTAGATTCTAAAAGGTTTCCATACACACACACACACACACACACACACACACACACACACACACACACTACACACACACATCACAGAACACAGGCCCCAAAATAGACTTCTTGTTCTCATCCAAAAGTAAGTATTGGCAAAGAACACGTGATGGTTTAAGAGATCGCCCTTCCCAGAGGTGCAGTGGAAGGTAGAACCAATTAGAAACAGAGTCACAAGTTAGAGCAGAACACCCATTTCATAACTGAGTAAATTGTACTCCTCCTTTTTCTTAAGAAAGTAATTCCCTGAAGAAAAAAAATCAAGTGAATTTAATTACCCAGGTACAAATGATACCCTTTCAGCTGAGCAGACATCATCCCATATTTCAGTCCAAGCAACTTTTAAATTACTTGGAGAATTCATGGAATGTTTTTCAGTTTGACAGCTGTCAAGTCAAAAAGCATGCTGCTATGTAGGAAGCAAACCCTCTGAAGATTTACTTTTTTTTTTTTTTGAGTTGGAGTCTCACTCTGTCACCCATATTGGAGTGCAGTGACCGCTCCTGGCCACCACAGCCTCGACCTGCTGGGCTTCAGCAATCCTTCTGCCTCAGCCTTTCAAGTAGTCAGAATTATAGGCATGTGCTATCACTTCTGGCTGATTTTTTTATTTATTGTAGAGATGAGGTCTCGCTACCCAGGCGGGTCTCAAGCCCGCGGGCTCAGGCAATCCACTTACCTCAGCCTCCGAAAGGCGCGGGATTACAGGCTGAGCCACTGAGCCCAGCAGATTTACTTTTTTTAATGGATTAAAAATTAAACGGGCTTCAAAATGCCCTTTAGAGACACAGCTGGGGGAATTGGGATATGTTACAAGGAGACTTTTCCTTACAAGTGCTGAGAATTAGGACTGAAAGGGAACTTCAGAAGCATTTGGATTGTGTCTACATGAAGCCAAAACAAGCATTTGAAAAGTGAAAGATGCAATCAAGTCAGTGGGTTGTTTTATCAATACCAAAATGGCCGGTTGACCAGATGTCTTCCACCAACTCTGAAGTGAAAAAAAGGAAACCAGAAAGGACCACTGGGCAATGAGCCAATGCAGAGGAAAAAAATGAGGCACAGAGAGGGGTGAGAGGGGGAACTCTCCCAGCGTCTCACAACCAAGGAAAAGGCAGAGCAAAGTCATATCTTGTGTAACAACAATCTCAATCTCTTCAAAGCAATGGTCACAAACCCCCAAGTTTGGCATTTTTATGGAAGAGGAGAGGCCATTGGGTTGCCAGATTTAGCAAACAAAAATTCAGGTCAGATAAATTTCAATTCAGACAAACACAATAATAATTTTTAGCATAAGTATGTCCTAGACAGTGTTTGGGATCTACTTATACTAAATATTATTCATTGAATATCTGAAATTCAAATCTAACTGAGCATCCTGCATTTTATCTGGTCAACACTATGGAGGGACACTTCTTGGGGACAGGGACAGAGTCTGATGCATCTCTCTTCCCCATGCTATAGCAACCAGAACCATTGCTACACACAGAGCAGCCCCCTACTGGGTGAATGTCTGTGAACGAACCTGGCAGATGGCATCAGTGGGCTCAGATGGCTGCCTAAAGTTTTAAGTTGGAGATGAAGAACCCACTACAGTAGTAAAATTCCTTAAGCACTTTAAGGTATAGATGGAAGGAAGCTACTCTCTGGTTAGAAGTTACATGAGCAAGGTCCTTACGATAAAGTGTCCCATTTGATCTTCCTAATAGTCCCTCAGGGTAGAACTCATTACTTTCCATAGTTTACAGATGAGAAAACCGAGGCTCCAAGAGGGCCTTGCTGAATGGCAAGAATAGGGTATTTTCCAGATGTGTTGACTCCTAGAGCACTGTTCTTTCCATGGAGTTAATAAAAGCAGCAACCCCTCTAGAAACACACCACCAGCACTAGGCATTATCCAGGCACTGCATGGCTTTTATCCTAATCTTCTCAACAACCCTATAAAATGGACAGATTATTTTCCAGCCCCCAAACTCCAGCCCAGAGCAGTAAAGACACTCATTCTGGGTCACACAGCCAGTATGTACCCAGCTGTCTGACGCAAGAGCTCCCTGCTATACAGTCCTCTAACACATGGCCTGCTATATAGTCCTCTAACACAGCCCCCACTGACTGCCACCACACAAAAGTCTGCTCAGGATTTGTGGTTCCTACAAATACAGTCATGCCCCATCCAGTGTTCTGAGCTGAATGTAAAACTCAAATAGGATGTGGCAGTGACAGCTCTGGACCCCAGACTGGACCTGCCACTCTTATGTGCATTTATTTGTGGGACAGTGGCACCTCTCCTTGATTAGAAGCTGGCCATGGAATAAAGTCAGCAGGGAAAGCCCAGTCTGTGGTGTTAGGACTGTGAAGCCCAGCTGTAACAGGCTACCTCCACACAATGGAAAACAATCACTCTACTCTGAAAATGAAGACTCAGGTTTGCTATGGATTTTGACACGACTGCAATAAACCAAAATGTCCATTTGATGAACATGGTCCCTTAATTACTGTGCTTCTAGAACAAATTCACAATCCTCTTTATAGGAACTAAAAGGATATACTTTGATGCCTGTGATGTCTATGAATCACTCCTGCCAAACTTGATTTCTATTTATATCTAGAGATGCATTTCGAGGAAATCCCATTCAGCACAAATGCTCCAAGGCCTCTTTAATTCCTGGTAGTAATTCAACACAAAACAGAAAATGCTCCTGAGTGCCTACGTGTCATGCACCTACACAGATCTGAACCAGGAAGACATGGCAAAGCCTGGGGCATGACTCTGGAGGGGTGCCATCTGGAGAGGGCTCATCTAGGTCTCCCAATAAAACACAAAGGTACCAGATGCAATTCTTGACCTTGGCTTCCAAAACCATAGGAACAAAGAGCTAAACTCTGAAGCCAGATGGCTGCATTCACAGCCTGGTGCCACCACCACAGGGTGACTTAGACAAGTTTCTCACCTCCTCTAAGCCACAGTCTCTCATTTCAACAATATAAAACATATCGAACACCCAATAAATATCAACAAAAAATCAATCAAGAAACCCATCCTATTTCTGAACTCTAAACTCCACTGAGCTGCAAATTAGAATCACTATCCAAATATGGAAAAGTAGAGCTTACAACTGATACAATGGAAACAATCTACTCCTTAACCAAAAAAAGTATTTCTCCATATTAAGGCTGTAAATAATAAAGATATACAAAATTAGTACTGAGCAGACCTATGAGAAAATTTCTTCCTACAACATGGGAAAATATACTCATTTCTGCATAAAGAAATTGCCCACTGAGCAACCTGGATGGAATTAGAGTTTATTATACTGAGTGATCTTTCACAGAAACAAAGATCTGAGTATCATTTGTTGCCACTCATAAGTGGATCTTGAACAACTACTGTAATACTATTACAAAAGGATTGACAGTAGCGGGAAACTGCGGGGCGGGGGGTGCATGGAGGTGGGATTGACAGTAGTCCAGAGTCGAGATCTGCCTTGGGAGGAGCACACCTCATCAACAATAGTACCTACACAGTGAATATTTGTATACCTAGCCCTGAATTGTACCTCACAATTAAAAAATAATAATAATTTAAAAAGGTAAGAAATTGCCCACTGATAAACTATAAAATGGTTTTTGTTTTTTTAATATGTTCATTTCACGCAATGGGATGAGGAAGAGTCACTCCTGCCTGTCCAGTTCTGCCAGCCCACAGCTTCAGTCCTGCCCTGTGCTGGGCCAGTATCAGACCTCTGCTCTGGCACTCTAGTGTCACCTTTGTGATCCCTTCCTTGGCCCACCCATGCCTGGTTGACATCCATTTTCCCTTTCCCCTTTCCCCAGGCTGGAATACAGCACACCCAGCAGCCTATGCCAAGTGACATCCCAGAAAAATTTCACCAGTACCAGTACATCTGTTGCTTACCAGGAGCCCAGCTCCCCTTACCCTCCTGGCTAGAAGATGCAACAACAGAATCTTCTCTTCCTCTCAAGTGCTTGCTTGCCCCATTTATGGAATGGGATCTTCCACTGGGGCATCTGTGCCAGTGTCCTGAGGCTCCTGTAATAAATTACCACAAACTGGGGGGCTTAAAACAAGAAAAGTGCCTCTTCTCACATTCCTGGAGGTCAGAAGCTAAAATCAGCATCATTGGGCCAAAATCAAGGTGCAGACAGGGCTGTGCTCCCCCTAGAGCCTTTCAAGAATTAATTCCTTGCCTATTCCAGATGCTGGTGGATACTGGCAATTTTTGGCTTGTGGCAGCAACACCCCAATCTGTCCCTCTACCTTCACACTGTCTCCTCCTCTTCTGCCTGCCTTAGATCTTCCTCTGCTTCTCTTTCTCTTGAGGACACTTGTGACTACATTTGTAGCCCACTTGGATAACCTAGGCTAATCTCTCATCTCAAAATCCTTAACTTAAATCACATCTGGAAAGACCCTTTTTACTTAGAAGGTAACAACATTCACAGGCTTCAGGGCTTAGCACCTGATGTCTTTAGGGGGGCATGTCTAACCTGCTACAGCACCCTGCTGCAAGCAGCACTGCCTTACAGACTCTCCAAGCTCCCCTAAAAAGGTAGCGCTGTTCTTACCTGCATTTTACAGCTAAGGAAACAAGCTGAACTAGAGTGCTCCAGAGCTGGGCTTGATCCCTAGTGAATTTGGGAGACATGGATTGAAAGGATGCTTTTCTGACTGATACCCTCAGAGAAGGAAAGCATGGATGCTCTAAAATAAATTCTTCTTCCTCTTCTCCCCCTAAAGCTACTGAAAAGGATCGCACCTCTGGAACATCTATCCAACTTTAGTTTGACAGATACTTCCAGAAAGAGCGGCCCATTTTCAGAAGCCATGAGAAGGATGGATGAGGAAATAGGATGAAGCCAATGACCTCTATGGCCCTCTGCTCCAGTTCTACCCCTCACAGGCTCATGGGTCTCTGTTGACCCAGGAGCTATCCCAGAAACCCCAGAGCTCCCAGCTGGTTCCTACCACCCCTTCAAGGGATGCAAAAGTACACTGGTCTTCTGGGAGTGGAACTGGTCCCTCCTTCACCACCTTTGTTTCTGAGCCTGCACTTGGAGCTAGCCTACCCAGCCCAGAAGGGGGATGTGAAATTCTCAAAGTTCACCCCACAAAAAACTCCTCACCCTTCAGCCTAGCTTAGTGGTGGCTCCTAAATGGGAATGAAGCAAAACTTTGGGTGCTGGACAGTGGGTATGCAGGTCACCACCCACCTAATTTCAATTTTTTTTTAATTCATCAAATTCAGATGCATTGTTAAAAGTGGTCTAATGGCGTTTTGCCTTCTACCTTGCAGGTCTGGGCATTAAACATTGGCTCCCAGCCCTCCCTTCACAGGAAGCACCCTGTGATCTACCCACACGCTGGGCCTGCTATCAGACCCACACACTGGCAACTCCTCTCCCTCCCCCGCTCCTGCTGGCAGCCACCCTCCTTCCTGGCCAGGCAGTGACTACCCAGCACACAGTTGCAAAAGAAAAGTGCCGCTTGTTTGCTGCCTCATCTGAAAATGATTCAAGGAAGAAGTTTTTCAGAGATTAGTGACAGAAAGAGTACAGTTAAAGCTACTTTAAAAAGGGAAAGGCATATAAAGAAATGGTACTCAAAGCACTATTAAAAGCATCATGCTTGTTAAA
Organism: Cephalopachus bancanus; assembly: GCA_027257055.1. Classification (NCBI taxonomy): domain Eukaryota; kingdom Metazoa; phylum Chordata; class Mammalia; order Primates; family Tarsiidae; genus Cephalopachus; species Cephalopachus bancanus. The sequence continues at coordinate 22,488 of JAPVLO010002708.1, read as the reverse complement.
ACCAGTGAAAAGGCAGAGAATCAGAGAGGGAAAGGCAGCTTCCTCTCCAATTACAGCAATGACACACAACTTGATGGTGTCGTTGAATTGTGGCCACCAGTCACTGCCCCCTCCCCTCCCCTACGTCCTCTCCACCAGGCCATTCATTGGTACATTAGGGAGGAGGCAGAAGTGTGGCACAGCTCCCTCAAACTCACTTATAACTTGTTACAGGCGACCCATTTAGAGCTGAATGACTATGTTCAGAGACAGTGCTAAATGACACCCTCCACCTCTTCATGAAGCCACTTGGTTTTGACATTTTTTTTTCCCGGTATCTCAGAGAAATAGTTGATAAACCCAACAGCTGCCCACCTTAAAAGAGGGCGCATCCCTGGCCACCTGGTTAAAATTCCTCCTCCTCTTCCCATCTCCCTCGATCCATTTTGCTCTATGCTGTTTAAATGAAGCCTGAAGCAAATAAGAAAGCTCAGTAGAGTAAATAAAAAGTAAAAAAAAAAAAAATCACTGGTTGGAGGCTAAGTTTATTTCTGTAGTTTCATTGCCCAGGGAATTATTATTCCATTGTCCAATCTGGGAGGGAGGGAGGGATAAAGGAGGGCTTTGTTATTCACAAAATGGATTGCTTCTCTCCCTTTCACTCCTCTGGCTCTGGAGACCCCACTGATTACAACCAAGTGTGGCCATCCATTTAATCTTATTGACAAAGGAACTTAATTACCACAGCAGCAGTAAACCCGCTATTAAATTCTGCTAAACAGCCCGGCTCAGTGGCTCAGCCTGTAATCCCCTCCTTAGGGAGGCTGAGGTGAGTGGATTGCCTGAGCCCATGGGTTCAAGACCCACCTGGGCAGCTTGGCGAGACCTCATCTCTACATAAATCAAAAAAATTAGCAGGGCATGGTAGTGCACACCTGTAGTTCCAGCTACTTGCAAGGCTGAGGTGGAAGGATCGCCGGAGCCCAGCAGGTCGAGGCTGCTGTGGCCGGGAGCAGCCACTGCACTCCAGTGTGGGTGACGGAGTGAGACTCCAACTCAAAAAAAATAAATAAATTCTGCTAAACAGAGGCCACAAATTAGCTGTAGAGCCCAGGCACCTTTTGTGTGTAATTACAGGCAGTGGGATTGATAGGAGTCCAGATAATTGACCCCAGCCAGAGCATCAGGGGAAATTTATCACCTGCGGTGGGGGCTAAAATGTGAAATTAAAAGCTCTCCATCAGCTGAAGGCCTTAGGAAAGCTCAAGGAAATAAGAAGGGGGCAGGGAACAACAAGCCAGAGAAAACTCTGCTTGCTGGTATTTATAAACATTTCGCTTGACTGCAATTTACACTGACAGTTGATTAACCGTAAGCACTTCTAATTCTGCAGATAAGTAATGCAAAGTCCAAAATGGCAAAAATTTAGGCCATGTTTTAGGGTATATTCTATATTTTACAGAGGCCTTTAACCTGCATTTAAGAGCCTGTTTAATGCAATTGCAAACCATAAACACCTGTCACTTACAGTCTGATCTTTTCACATGGCTACTTCTAGAGACCCTGGATTAATGAGAACCATTCCAAATATGGTAGCTCTCATCTTCAGCCAACCCAATTTATAAATTTAATCCTGCAGCTTACTTGGTGTTTCATTGAAGGCAATTACTTTGGGGGAAATTTCATTTAAATATATTCAACTTTCCTTTCCATTAAAGTAGAGGTAGGGTTAGCTGCCCTGAGTTACAGTGAACAATGAGTGTTCAGAATGCAATAACTTAACACAAAACATTTAACATCAAGATAATTAAATTTCTTTAAGGTTTTAATTACTCTGAATAGAGACTATTAAAATTCATGGGATTCTCGACACACTACAGACAGTGGGCCCTGAACAAGTCTGGAAAGCTCACGTCTAGCTTTGTACAGGAAACAAGTAATTGGGAAAGTGGAACTTTTCCTCCAACTGTCCTTGGGCTTGTACAGGGTAATGGAGCCCCTTGAAAGTGGGGTGTTCCAAGTTGCCTTAGTGTTTAACTAACTCTGTCTCCCCACTAGCCATACATCTTGTTGGTGCCCAATACAAAATCTGATTAAGCCACTGATTAAATCATGGAAACCCTCAGATGGCTGTCATCTGGTCATGCCTGCCTCACACAGGTGAGAGAGAACCAGAGGTACAAGTTAATGAAGACCTCCTCTTCCTTGCTTGAGTCAGGGCTTAAACACTGCCATCTCTGGGAAGACTTTCTGACTCTAGGCAAATTTGAGCACTCTCCCTCAAGTACAGAAGAGAGTGGTCCTCCGACATCATTATCTTCTTGTACAGTAGCTGTTTGTATGGCATTCTTCCCATTATACACTGAGTTCCATGGAGGTAAAAACAGTATCGTCGTCATACTTGGGTTTCTAGTCCCTAGTCTACTGTGGGTTTAAGGATGACGGATGGACAGATGTTTGGAGGAGATGGATGCATGGAGAAGCAGATGAACAGATGGGTAGATAGATGGACAGATGAACAGATAGATAGATGGAGAAAGACACAGGTAGACAGATATTTGGATGGATAGATAGGCAGACGAATTCATACAATGATAGATGGATGATTGGGTAGATAGATATATGGTTGAAAAGACAGACAGATGGATGCACAGACAGATGGGGAGCTATATAATTGAACGTAATGAACTAACATCACATTGACCATCACAATCACAAGGCCCAGGCCTCTTAACTTCATTCCTCTTTTTGCTCAGCCTACAGTTGTCTCTTTTGTAGACAAAGCTCAGCTCAACCTTTTTCCCAATAATAGAATAATCTTGCATGGTTCATCGTGTTTATATAGGTCCTTTGAATCTTTCCAGAGGTTCTCACAGATTAGTTTCACATCATGGTAATAGAGTTTTTAAATGTCTTCTCAATCCCTCACTGACCATTCATCAACTCATTCAACATACAATAGGAACTGGACCCCTCATGGAGTACTGATAAGTTTCAGTCTCACTGCCCTCTGATAATTTTAGCCTAGGATCCTAGTGTAACTTTTATAGCAGAACAGGCAAGAGTGAGGGTTATAAACTGGCTGATAGGTTAAAATCTGCCTTCTATCCTCACACAGCTAGATGGGGTCCCTCAAGACCTCTGTCCAACTTCCTCCAGGCAAAATGGTACCTAACTGAAAAAATCCTGGCTGAATTTATTCTTTCATTCATTCTTGTCTCTGATCAGCCATTGCTTATCAGGCAGGAGACCTCCTCAGACATGTGCACCAGGCAGAAATTGGAGAATGTTTACAATTCCACATGGTAAATGCTCAGAGATAAGAGATTTGGAGGACATGCTCTGGGAGCCAGAGCAGAAAAGTAGGTAGGAATCTTGTAGGTAGATAAGTTAGTCAGCTTTATACAGAGAAACAGAACCAATAGAATATCCAGTTGCCCCTTGGTATACTTGAGGACTGATTTTAGAATACCAGAGACCATAGATGCTCAAGTCCCATAGTCAGCCCTGAGGACTCCTCAGATATGAAAGGTTGGCCCTCCCTATACTCAGGTTCCTAATCCCCAAAATATCATATTTTTGATCAGACAGTTGGTTGAATCCTTGGATGTAGAATCCATGGATATGGAGGGCCGACTGTATAGAGATATTATAAAGAAAGATATTTACTCTGAGGCTTAGCCCCTGGAGACTGAAAACTCCCTCAATCTGCCATCTACAAACTGGAAACACAGATAAGCCAGTGGTGTAGTTCATTCTGAGTCCAAAGCTCTGGAGATCAGGGGAGTTGATGGTGTGCGAGGGCCTGCCCCACAAGGGTCGTGGGAAGTGTTGAAGGAGAGACGGATAGGCGACAAACGAAGATCATATACATGGACAACTGCCTTTGATCAGATGACAATTTAATGCTAGTTAATACAGAGCTTTTATACCATTTTTGAAAGGGCAAGACAAAGAAAACTCTTTCACATTCATATCTTTTAAAAGTTACCAGCTAGTGATCTTAGTAGCGAACAAACCAAGATTCCCATAGGCCTCCAGACAACGTCTTATTCATAAAGCCAACAATGACACTCTCAGTCCAATGTCCCAAATTACAAATGTTTCAAGAAAGTTTCTTTAAGTGTATATTTCCTTATGTGTCAGGAATATTCTCATCTTAGGCTCTTATGTTCTTCAGAGTCCTGTGATCGCCTCTCTTGTCCAGATGTCCTTGTTACTTTTCTCTTATCTTGCAGTTCTTGTTTCTAAAGAGAGCTCAAGAGAAGTTTTTAGTAATGTTTCCCAGGCCCCTCAAGGTTACTTTCTGTTTTAGCTGATCTGTCATAAATGTATCTGATTATTATATTATGAGTTCAGTGAAAACCTACTCTATAAATGTTAACTTAGAGTTGTAACTATTGAATTAAGTAAAAACCTTAACATTAACCTTTATCCTAAGTCAGTGAAAACAGTGTTATAAATCACCCACATACTCCTAGATAATGAATTTATAATGAATTTATAATGAACTACTATAAACTATGCTTCTAAAAATCCTTATGTCTAAACACTAAACTGCATAATTCTAAATCAAATAAGGAGTGAATATACTTACATCATTTTTTTACTTCAGCAATATCTAGTAACTTATAACCAAGTGAAATAAAGCATTCTTGATGTGCTTCAGAGTTTAACCCTTGCATATGTTAGAAAAGGCCAAGTGGCATAGTGGGAAAAATGGAAAAATAAACCATGATATTTCCAGGTTAGCTGTGAGTACTTCACATAAACATGCCATTTTCTTCTTCCACGACTGCACAGAATTCTTCGGCGGTATCAAACAGCAAAGGTGAAAGACAGAAGGGCCTCAGCTTCCTGGGCTCGCCCTGAAGCCCAGGGTCTTTGGCCCACCTGGACCCTGTCAATCAGGTGGGCCTCCAAGGCTGGCTCCCAACAATGGTGTAAATTCCAGTCTAAGGACAGGAGAAGCCAATGTCCCAGCTCAAACAGGCAGAAGGGACAAATTCTCGCTTCCTTGAACTTTTATTCTATTCAGGTCCTCAGTGGACTGGATGATGCCCACTCATGTTGACAAGGACCATCTACTTTATCGAGTTCATACATTCAAATGTAAATCTCATTCAGAAACATCCTCACAGACATAACCAGAAATAACGTCTAGCCAAATATCTGGGCACCCCATACTCAGTCAAGTTGATGCAAACGTAACCATCACAGCAAAAAGGGAAGAAAGGTCAAATTCCAACAGAGGGTGAAGTCAAGGTGGAAAATCTAAGCAAGTCTGTACAAATGAAAGGTAAATTCACAGTAATCATAGAGTAAAGCTCAAAACCGGTGAACCAGGAGTCAGGACTTGTCCTGTCCTTGTTCGGTCCTTGTTCCCTGAGTAGTCTCACCTGTCAAAGTTTAATTGCAATGTCTCTGAGGGAAAAGATGTCCCAGGCCCAGAGAAGATCTATATACCAAGGCTTGGAGGAATGGAAGAGCATGGAGTATCCGAGCTTCTAGCTGGAGGTGAGGAGTGGAAGGTGGAACAGGAGATAAGACCCCCATTCGGAGGCCTTGATTGCCAGATTAGCGGATTAGACTTGAGTCTTTAGGGCCTTCATTAAAGACTTTTTAAACAAAGGAGTGATGTAATGGGCATTTGGTTAGAAAGTTTAGAGTTTTCATTTTGACTTGTTAATTTAGAAGTTACAAAAATGGTAAAAATTAGAGAAAGAAGGATCATTTAGGAGTTATCCAGGATGGGGTGACTTCAAAAAACCCTTCTTCAAAAGTCAGGTTTAAAAGCTTTGCATCTAGGAGGGCACACAATAGCACTTGTTAAAGAGAGCAAAGCAACAACAGGTAACACCAAAACCTGTTCCCTGTTTATAAAATGAGTCATGGATGAGCTGCCACTCTCAACCATGCTGAGCTAATCTTGTACTATAGCAAACTTCAACATTATACTCACTCTCCACCATTTGTGTTGATTCCAGTCCAAAGTGATTTCTGGTACAAAACCACAGTCAACAGAGCCCAATATTTAGAAATATTTGGGGTTTTTAAAGAAAAAAACAAAGACCCACCACTTTGGAAGGGGAAAGATTAACTCTAGGTCGTGTTAGAAATGATCAGAAGGCACTGATTACATTGTTAATAGGGCAACTGAGAATTTGAAAGGAAATTAAATAGTATTGACTAAAGGATTTTCCTAATTCTCCCATTAGGGATAATCCTGGTTTCTTTTCTCTTCATGATCTATTTCTCCCAGAGGCCTCTCTTGTACATTATGTTTTGTGGTGTGTTTGGAGTTTGAACCTTGGAGTGAGGCCAAAAGGATAATTTAGTGACTAACTTCTTACCTCAGGTCTGCAATGCCAAAATGTGTATGCCATGGCCCAGACTCCTCACATCTGAGAAACAACCCCTTTCTAAAACAGGTATACCCCATTTTGCACAGTTCTTACAGACTCAATTTTGGATAAAGGTAAAATTTTTGTTTCAACACTCTAGGAGAAGTCTTTCCTTAAAAGAAACTTTTGTATAGCAAATAATCACTCTCAATTTCCATTTTACCTCTCCCTGTTGGTATAATTTTTTGGAAATCTGAATCATGTTTCTTCCAGCAATAAGAAGACAAGAAGTTTACGAAGAACTCCCTCTCACTCTTCTATATAGAAATGCTGGGTAAAATGTAACCTTCCAAAAAATGCAATACACAGATACACTGTAAAGAAAGAAATGGAAATCTCAGGTGCTGGAACTGGAGAGGTAACTCAAAACCAGAAGAGTAAACACAGAAGCAGATTGCTTGGGGTATTGGATCTAGACTTAGGCTCCACAATTCAGGGCTGAGGGCATAATACCTTGAGTACAGGTGTCTTGGCCATGACCTACACAGAAAAGAAATCCTGAACTGAGACACAGCATACTAAGCTGCCCTCTTCATCAAAATGTGACTAGAAAATACCCACCTTAGAATCAGCAAAGTATTATTATCTAGCTGGGCTTGGTGGCTCAGCCTGTAATCCCAGTGCTTTAGGAGGCTGAGGTGAGTGGATTGTCTGAGCCCGCGGGTTTGAGACCCACCTGGGCAATTTGGCGAGACCTCATCTCTACAATAGAATAAAAAAAAAATTTAGCCAGGCATGGTAGCATGCGCCTGTAGTTCCAGCTACTTGGAAGGCTGAGGCAGAAGGATCACAGGAGCACAGCAAGTCGAGGCTTCAGTGGCCGGGAATATGCCACTGCACTCCAGTCTGGGCGACAGAGTGAGACTCCAACTCAAAAAAAAAATAAAAAAGTATTATTATCTATTGAGACACTGGGTGTGTGTCAGGGCGGCGGGGGGGGGGTGGATTTCCCCTATCCTCTAAGAAGTCAAAACGCAAGCATGCATAGGCGAGATATCCAAATGTATACTATCCACATGGTATGGGAATCTAAAGAGAGAATAACTAATGCTGTAACTGTTCCAGTATCTAAAGCAGTGACACACTATACTCTGTTGATGATGCTGCTGTGTGAAATCAGCGTGTACATTGCTGAGAGTAGAAGGGATGCAAAATAAGATAAACCCTAATGGAGGGAAATTGGAACCATCTAATAAATTCACCCTGCATTTACCACTTAACCCAGCAATTCCTTTTCTAAGAATCTGTCCCAAAGATACACTGGCAAAAATACAAAGCCATATATGTAAACACAAGCTTACTATTGATTTCAGCCTTGATTATAATAGCTAAATAGTACAAATAACTCAAATGCCCAACCCTTAAATGGTACCACAATGCAGTGCCATGCACACTAAAAAGTATGCTATCTTCTGTCTAAGAAAAGAAAAAGTGTGTGTGTGTATGTGTATGTGTGCATGTGCATGTGCACATGCATCCACTTGCTTATATTTCCAAAAAGAAATAATGGAAGGATAAAGCAAAAATGAATGAAAATGATTATATACAGGAGGAAGAAACAAAATAGAAAAAAGATAAAAGCAAGACTTCTGTGGATGAACCCTATTATATAGTTTGAATTTTTTGTTTTTGATTTTTAGTTTAGAACTGTAGTCATTTTTTCCCACAGTTAAAAAAATAATAATTTAAAAAATAAAATCCCCAAAATTGAAAACACACTGAAACAAATGTACAAATGAAGTATATATCAAGTGGGTGGTATAAACACACAAAACAATTTAATTGACTTCAAACATAATGTTTTGACTGTATATCCCTAATGAGATATATTTTAGGGATAAAAAGAACTGGAAAAAATCTTTAACTGTGTTCAGTAGTTTATCTATTATATAAATATTGCTATGGTTATTTTGAAGCCACTAGTTATATAGGCTAAAATAAAATAAATAATTATGTTAATGTAGCAGAATTAAAATGTTCATTATACAAGAGATACAATATAGAATCAAAGAAGTAAAAACACTGAACTTAAATTTGAATTTAAAATATCAATATGGCTTTATAATTTTTTCTCTTTAAAAAAATACACATTAGCCCGGCTCGGTGGCTCAGCCTGTAATCCCACGCCTTTGGGAGGCTGAGGTGAGTGAATTGCCTGAGCCCGCGGGTTCGAGACCCGCCTGGGCAGCAAGACCTCATCTCTACAATAAATCAAAAAATCAGAAAAATCAGCCGGGCGTGGTAGCGCATGCCTGTAATTCTGGCTACTTGGAAGGCTGAGGCGGAAGGGTCGCCGGAGCCCAGCAGGTCAAGGCTGCGGTGGCCGGGAGCGGCCACTGTACTCCAGTCTGGGCGACAGAGTGAGACTCCAACTCAAAAAAAAAAAAAAAAAAATACACATTTTAGTTCTATTTGCAGAAAAGCCTATAAACAATGACAATCCATTCGTAATGAGCATACCAAGTACCCAGATTATACTCTCTAAACACCATCTCCCAAAGAAACCAGATCTTATTGAGAAAATGGCTGGCTTAAGGAATGGGTAGAAAATGTACAAAATAATTCTAGGATATCTTTTTGCGACAGAAAACAAAGAAGTTATAAAAGGTTACTGGAGTTGTGTCAGAAGATACAGGAAACAACCTGAAGAGCTATGAAAAAAAGTCGTTTAAAACACACACGTGCGCGCGCACACACACACACACACACACACACCCTTCTTGGTTCACCTTTGTAAATTACTGGTACATCAATTGATTATTCTGAACATTGGTAAATAAAGGAAAAATATTTTACAACTTATAATGAAATAATGGGTCTAGACAAATGTCATTAGTTAGTGATAAAAGCATTCAGTGAGTACACCCATGTTGATAGCAGCACTAATCACAATAGCCAAAAGACAGAAGCAATCCAAATGTCCATCTATAGGTAAATGGGCAAACAAAATGCCATATACACATACAATGAAATATCATTCAGACTTTAAAACTTAGAAAATCCTGCCATATGCGACAACATGGATAAACCTCGAAGACATCTTGCTAAGTGAAATTAGCCAGTCACAAAAAGACAAATACTATATGATTCCATTCATATGAGGTACCTGGAGTAGTCAAGTTTATAGAGACAGTGGAGGAATGGTAGCCAGGGGTTGAGGGGAGGAAAGAATGGTAAATTGTACAGTTTCAGTTGGGGAATGTGTTGGTTCATTTGTGCTGCCATAACACAGAAGCTTGAGACGGAGTAATTTATAAAGAATGGAAATTTATTCTCTCACAGTTCTGGAGGTTGGGAAATCCAAGATCGAGGTACCAGCAGGTTTGGTTGTCTGGTGAGGGCTGTTCTCTGTTTCCAAGATGGCGCCTTGTTGCCGAATTCTCCAGAAGGGAGGAATACTGTGTCCTTACATGGTGGAAAAGCAGGAGGGCAAGCGAGCTCAATGCTCTGTGAGGCCTCTTTTATAAGGGCTTAAATCTCATTCATGAGGGAGAAGCATTAATGACCTAATCACATCTTAAAGTTCCCCACCTCTTAATACTAGCACACTGACAATACTTGAAGTTTGGAGGAGATACATTCAAACCACAGTGGGAATAATGAATAAGTTCTGGAGATGGTGATGATGGTTGCACAACATTGTAAATATCCTTTAAGCCACTGAATTATACTTAAAATGGTTAAAATGGTAAATTTCCTGTGACGTACATTTTAAGTATATTTGTGTATACGTTACAATAAAAAAGCATTAAGTGAAAGTCTTGACATTATAATGAGAGTCTGCTTCATAATGGAAGAGTCTACCACCCACCTGAACTCTGACCAAACAATAAAAGTGGGACACCAGGCATTTCTGTGCCTCTCAACGTGATATAAACAGTAGATGGCAACACCTCTGAAGTGTTATTACCAGAAAGCCTGAATTTAAAATAGCTGCTGAGGAAGACCGTTTACGTACCTAATTCTGAATTACACCCCACATCTTTAAAATCAAATAAAATTTGATTAAATGCTAGTTTACAGAATCTCAGGTAATAGATGAATAAGCTTTAAGACATCAAGTAGAAGCAACCAGCAAAATTCAGACCATAGGGCATTTTACATTTTCTTCAAAATACAAGTGGCCTTTTTCAAATAGATGGAGGGTGGAATATACTTATGATAATATCAAATGTGACATGTGAAACTTAACTGGGTATTTATTCAAACAAACCATCTGTAAAAGAAGATTTTTGAGACTGCCAGTGAAACATAAATGTGGAGACGATAGGAGATCCTATTTAAAATTACTGATAATTTTGTTTACCATGATAATGGCCTAGTGGTTATATTAAGGAAAAAAGTTATTTCTAGGTAGAAAGACATGATATTTAGGATTTGCTATAAAATATTCCATTATAATAATAACAAAAATTGATAATAGTAATATCGAGAGGGGTAGATGAAATAACATTACCAAAATGTTCACTGTTACTGTTGGCTTATGTGTACTGTTCTAATGACTTCAAATTGTTTAGAAAGAGAAAAATAACTGAAAAATTGTATTTGTTCATATAAGTATGTATGTTAACAAGTTAAGGGTAGTTACCAAACAAACAAATAACACTTATCACTTTCCAAATCTTGGTGAATCCAAAGCAGGGCAGTTAGAAAAAGTATTCAGAAGTATAGGAATAGTGCTTTGCTGGTGGAAATTACAAAAGTAACAAAGAGGTATGATATGGGAATACAATTTGAAGTTATAATAATAAGAAATTAAGAATTAAGATCTCGCTGACCATATGGAGAGGGGGAAACTTCAAACACCCAAGCACATGCTGAAAGCCTAAATAGATGCTTCAATCCATTCTCAGAAGAAGATAGGATAAAAATCATGAACAAATAACATAATAATTCTAGATGATTATTATGGATATTAAATAAATCTGCTTAAGAAGTTGTAAGTAAAATTCTTGCATTAGGAGGGAGAGTAATTTCAGGCACTGAGGCCAGAAAATATCAGGGCCATGGGTCTTTGCTCAGGCAACCATCCCAATTTGCCTAAAAGTCAGTGAGTTCCCAGGACACATGATTTTCAGTGCTAAAACAAGGAAAGCTCTGGGCAGTCTCCGCAGAGTTGGACACTTCATTGGTGACCTTGAATTCAAATGCATAATACAGCTGACTCTGCTGGACAATTTGGAGTATTTGATGTAGGTACAACCCAAATGAAGCCAGAACCCACTTCCACAAAATGCACTTAGCTGCCTCTGCAGAAAGAATTCTGAGGTAAATAATATTGTTAAGTACAATGAAAAGATCACCTTTAAGATTGAAGTCTTCTCCCAAAACTGTGGGCCAGAGCTTCCAGTGTCCCTGTGGTCTATTTTTCATGGTAAAACACTTCTGGAATTAAAGCCAGGCTTAATGTACCTCCTTTCACTTGCTTCCCTGATCATGTCCCTTATCAAGAGAAATATTTTACAAAAGGACTGGCAACTGAAAACCCTGTAATCACTGGTCCATCCTATGAATTAAGACCAAGACTTGGCAAATGTGCTGAGTGAGGAGGAACAATTACCAAGTTCATGGCTCCAGGTTCTGTTTACCCTGATATTGTCCCGGATAATCATTTATTTCTTGCTACCTTCTAAGCTTTATTAAGCTGTTCGGGGGAAAGTTTCAGCCATGCTTTATGGCTATGCGAACTGCCCATGTATCCATTTCACAACTTGATTCATTCTGATTAAATTGTTCAACTGTTAATGAGTTTTAGATTGCAATAGGGAGAGGCAAACAATTCAGAACATTAAGGCAGTAAAATATCTTAATATTTCACAAGTTCGCCCTGAAAACATAAAACAAAAGGCTCATTTCTGGGAGGAGAGACGTAATAATTACCCTCTGTAAAAACAAATGTGCTTGCCTGCCTGTACCCTCTCCTGGCATCTGTATAGTCACACTTGCATGTTGAGAGCCAGATAGTACATGGGAAGCTCATAAATCTCCACCGAATTTCTGATCTTTTCAAGCCACTTTCAACAGAGTAGATAACCATTTTGACATATCACTCCAAAGAATTTCTGGGGCTAGACAAAAAAATGGATTCTTACCTTTCTTCACAGCCAAATAAGTTTCAGCTGGGTGAAGGGCAGAAGTAGCTCATGTCCTGAGACTTTGGAGAAGGATTGGAATTATGACTCAGGTGAGCAAATTCTGCTCTTCGGGCCGTTCCACCCCTCCCTCTCTCCCTCCTCCTTGCCTTCCTCCCTGGGGCTCTTGGCTCACCATCTTGTTTCTCTGGTGATGCAGTGTTTGTTCTGACCGTCACTGAGTAAAGAGATTCACTGGCCCCCCCTTTGAACATGCTTTCTTGGAACGGCTCGCTTCTTGTGAACGCCCTTGCAGTAGAAACGTATAGCAGGTAGATGCGACCAAATTACTGAGGGTCGTGAGGCCTTGCATTGGTCACCTGAACGCGGGGAAAATGTCAACGGTTTCATGATACAACGGGAATCAAAACACAATTTCAGCCTAAACGCAAAGTGCCCGGATTGATGATTCCTTCTGTTTCTTCCAGCGCCAGAAGCCGTGCCTGTAGTAGACACGTGACTTTATGTCGAGCCAACTTTTCACTTGAGCAGTTCTTCCAACTCAGGAAAAGAAGAGGAATTTGCATTTGACCATGGAGACTGACGAGATCTTTGCAAACGCTTCTTAAGGGAAAGACATCCAGAAATCTGGAAGAGCCTATATCATACAATCACAGAATGTGAGGGAGCAGCGGGACCCTCTGAGGCTGGCAAGGCCAAGGCTACCACTTTGCAGATGAGAAAACTGTGGCTCACCCAAAGCCCAGACCACCCAAAGTAGACGTGGGGGTGAAGAAAGACAGTGGAGATGTAGAACCCATAACTGGTGCAGCCCAGATACACAGCCAAAGCGTTCGGCTCGCCGTTTCACCCAGCCCCAGCAGATCAGGCGGCCATTATCAGGGGAATTTTGTAATTAAGAAATGTTCATGGATTGCTTCCCGGAGGCCACATGCTAGGAAACGGCAGAACTAAGACGAGGACTTGGGTTTTCTAGCTCCAAAACAGTGCTCGCTTCCCTACTCCACAGTGCCTCGAGGACAGAAAGTTGCATGTGGATTTGTGCTAAGAAGAATGTGTGCAGAGGCAAGACATCTCCAAGCATTCAGGTTTTGTTTCCATGACTCCCATCACTTGGGGCCAGCGGCACCCCACCTCTGCAGTTTTCCGCCTTCAAATCTCCTTTTCCATCTCAAACGGAAGAAATACTGAGTTACATACATTTTAAATTAAATTAATATACATTGGCTTTGCTTTAAGAATCAGAAAGGACTGGAAGGACCCTAAGTCTGCCCCAACTGGATTTGGAATTGGTGCTTCATAGCTGTGAAAACGCAGAGCAACTATTGAAGAATTGCAATGGAGTTAGCTGCCAGGCCCTCCAACCCAAATTGGGACCTGAGTTACCTAGGTCCACTGGCCAAACTCCTGCAGCAAAATGGCAACTGCCTGCTTCACTGTGTTCTCCTCCGCCTCTCCGTCAGCTGCAGTTATGTATGTGGGACAACAGCATTTCAGCACAAGCCCCCTTTGATACATCCCCGAAAGGACTTTAAGCGCAGCTCAAGACAGTGCTAACTACCAAATACATCATAAACGCATAAAATCACAACCTCTCACAGCATCTATCCTGCCCTGGATTCTCTAGCATTCTTGGCTTTTAGGTCTGTCTCTAACAGAACCACATTGGTCTACAATTCACAGCATGCCATGTGGACCACAGAATTCTCCTGGAAGCCATCCAAGATGGCACCACAAGTACTAGGTTTTTAAAGGGACAGCTCAGGAAAAATATTAATAACAACCAACAAACCCACCGGCTGTATCTAATTGTAGATACTCATCTCGTTATAAATAAACACTAAAATGGAAGAAGTAAAATGTTTATGAGAAGCATTCCCTTCGTGTAGTGCTGGCATGCTCCTGGAAGTCTTTTTTTCCCTTATTTTGGTAAAGTACAAGATATCTCAACAGCAACATAAACACCATATTGTCTACTAGTTACCATAGCAACTACCAGCCATATAATTTGCTCATGCCTAAATTAAAGCTACCTAGGGTAGCTTTAACTTGCATCTCTCATATATTACTTTTTCGTGGTGTTTTTCTTTCATGAGAATTTTGGCTCTTGAATCGTAGATAGTATGCGGAACACCTTGCCTTACTTAGAGCTGACTTTTGCCTTTGCCTGACTTTGTTTCTCTTATTGCTGCTGGGTCTTCATCAAAAAGATAACTAACTTTCTTCTTCCCTTTCAAAAAAAAAACTATATATATATATATATATATATTCCATAAGAGTGGAGGAGGTGAGGTAAAGGGTGATGAAAGAATTTTCCATCTGAAAAGAACATAAGCTTCTGCCCAGCACTGAATTTCACTGCTCTTGAGCTCAACAATTCTCTTCTACTTCTTCATTCAATACAATGCAAAAGGCATAACCTGAAAAAAGACCTGATGGAAAGAGGTACTGAGCGCCACTAAAAAAAAAAAAAAAAAAAAAAAAGCACAATAGTTAATCATCTCCTCTAGCATCTTTCCTTCAACCCCCTACAAAATAAACAAGTCGAGAAATTCTTCATTTTTGTGACTGTAAGCAATGTGGTGAAGTAATGTTCCTAAATGCTAGCACTAGGTAAATGACTTCATTGTTGCAAAGTTCTAGATAAGCCAGTAACCAAGTATTATTAATTCCATTATGTACTCTTATTTGTGTCTGTTCTGGGCTAGAGATGGAAGAGTAATATTGCTTTGAAGAAGCCTATTAAATATACCTCCATTTGTAAACTATTGCATTTCAAATGCAAGATTTACTATGTTTCTTAAAGAACTCAAAATCTCCGGTGACTCTATCAAGATATACAACAAGGCTCTCAAAGATTGCATTGGCACATAGGTGCTTACAGCTACGCTATGAATTTTTACCAATTAAATGTCCACTAGAATTAATCCAAGAAGGACTCATCAGAAAGAGCCATCAGGAGCACTGCCCAACATGGTAACTCTCAGGTCAGACACTGGGGAAGTCTCCAAATGCCCCTTTGCAGGAAATCTGTTTTTAACATTTTCATTACTGCTCCCGAAGCATTTCCAGTGTCATTAATTCATGTGCTGCACTTCATTAAATTGGATCCTCTTTGCAAATACTCTCTTCGCTCCCTCCCTCCCTCCTTCCTTCCGTTCTTTCTTGTAAAGTTTTCTCTAAACCTGAGTGCATATTTTGCCGGCTGCTCAGAGCTGCCCGGAAGCTTGGAAACAGTCAGACAAGCGCTGCGTGCCTCTGGACTGCAGCAAGCCCTTCTATTTGCTGGTTTAATCCTCCAGACTTCAGCCGTTTCCCATTTGGTCTTTCACATCATCTCGGGCTAATCCGTCAAACATTTTAGACAGCAAAGCCAATCTCCAATTGCTGAGGACTTTGCCACAAGCATCATGTCTGTTAATAAGATTTTCATTTGGAAAGATGCCAGGGCTCCGTGTTTTCTATTGTATATAAATACTAAGATTTAATAGCTTCGGGTTTTGTTTAATGTTAACGTCAACTATTTAAGGAGGAAAAAAGGTTCTCAAATGCCTGGCCCGACAGTGAAATACCCCACTGACAGCTATTTGCAAGGGTAATGTGGTGGAAAACAACATCAATCTTGGAAACAGTTTCATTAGCCCCATCTAGCTGACCTCTCCACATAATGTTGTCAAATGTGACGGGCATCAGATTATTGGGAATATGGAGATCAATAAATATGCAACACCGGCGCTTAGAATGCTTCTGGCACCAGAGTCATACAAATGCCATCTAACATGGCTCAGAGTTGCTGTCATATGTCACAACAGCTAGTAAATAGACAAGCTTAGGGGCAGGCTATCCGTAACAGTAAAATATATGGGTGAAGATGAATTAGACAGAAAGTGTATAGTCAAGGTTCTGTTGCATGAAGCTTCCAAATGAAAAATACCAGGCAAACACTCTGAAGCAACAGCCTGCCTTCTTTGGGGAATCCATATAAATCCTTGCCACGTGGTCAAAAGCTACTCTGTGGTCCTGCCTCGGCGCTTTCTATGTCGGCTGCCAAGGGAGTTAAGTTTGCTTCTGGGATGCTTGCTAGAAGCTTGGAGTATCTCCATTACATATCTGTATTTCATGAGGGAGCCAGATCACACACACACACCCCATTTCTGTTCACAATATGTTTTTCCATATGATAGCTGCCCAGAGCCAAAAGCAGTGCCTGGACTGTGCAATAGTGCCTCCACCTTTGGGCCCACAAAAGAAAAAGCTGGCTGAGGTGCCAAAGAAAACTCCAACCCAACCTGGCAGCCATCAAAGTGCCCAGATAATCAGATCTTTGGGGACCGCGTCTGCTGACAACTTCTGCATCAGGCCACCCCTTCTAAGACCTCCGTCTGCCGGGCACAGAACGTCACCCACACTCTTCACACACACCACTGCCTGAGGCTGAAAGGCCCTCGTTTGTCCTAACGGTATTCTTCCATTTTCCAGGACAGCCACCACTGTCTGGATCACCCTTTTTTCCTAAACCCTCTCTCCCCTCCAAAAAGTGCCTGAATCCAGCCAAATCCATCTTGAGGGTAAAGGAACTTAAAGAAAGGCAAATTCTCCAAACAGCAAGCACCAGGGATGGAAGCCACATTTGTGCATCTACTCGGACAGCTTGTGCTAGAACAAATGTGTTCCTCAAGCCCAATTAATGTTGATGACCATCAGTGACCAACGCACTTCCACCCCTCTATGTTTTAAGACATGTCATTCATCTCTATGGAAAAGAGAACAAACAAGAAGCATAAAGGTATTTTTGAAGTATACTGTGATGAGGTACTTGGCTAGTAATTTGCAGCCTAGGTACACAGCATACCTTTTAGCACGGCTATTTATCTCTCAGGGAGAATGCTGCCGTACTTACGATAAAGGCTCTGTTGGACCTCTTCATCAATAGCAAACCTTTAAGCACAGCACATCTCATAAATAGGAGTTCCACTAACACAGACTTCAAAAGGATAGAACTTGATAATTCAAAAATAGAGCTATATTAAGTGTTCCAGCAGTCCATCCATAAAAGCCATCGTATATTCCAAACGCCAGAGTCCTCCGAGCAACATGACAGGTCTATTAGAATAATAGCAGGGGAAAGCATAATTACAAGTAATCATTGGCTGGAAAGGAGCTAGTTGTTTTTGTAGAGCAAAATGCCGCGCTGAGCCCCGCGGAAAATGCAGCCTGAGCAGCCACGGCGAGGGCAGATAACCATCGAAAATAACCATGGCACAAGCCCTGCACTATTTATTTCTATTTATTAAGAACTCTTTGTATACCTTAATGTTTTCCCGGTGAAATCATCTTAATTTGAGCCCACATTTTCTTTGGATAAGATTATTACGTAATTGCTACTTACCGGCCACTATTTTCTATACATTTGTTGGTCAAACAGTTAGAGTGTCTGTCTCTTCCAGCCTGGCAGAGTGATCACTCCGCCAGGCAGGGGCTCCTGGTTGGCTCTATGGAGCCATATTGTACAACCACACATGCCAAAAAAGATGACGAAAGCTAGGCTAAGCATTAGCTTTTTAATTAAGAGATTACTGACTTGAGCTATCAAAGGAATGGTATTGTTTCTCCATTAGGGGTGGCAAAGGGTTGGGCTCTCGTGGGCTGTTTTCCAGTAGATTGGATTGAATCAGGTACCAGAAACCCCATTCCTCTGGCAGTTTCTGTTGGTCCTCCTCTTTGATGAGCTGGATTCTCCGCCCTTTTCAAACACTTTAAAGTTGTCAAAATGCCAGGAGCCTTGACAACAAGCCCAGGAGGAAGTCAGGACAAGGATCATTAGCTCCACTTCACAGATGTGTAAATTGAGGTTCAGGAAGTGGATGAACTCCCCAAGGGCACACAGTTAGTGGGTAGGTGGGACTTGAGGTCTTCTTACCAGCTCCTGATCCTGCTCTGACCAAGTGCTTGCTGTGCAACTGAACTTCCATCTCCCTGACTCTCTGGGAGGTGCCTGTAAAGATAAGAAGTCACATGCATGTGCGATCATGCAGGTGCCAGCATGGTCTCCACATGCTGAGACAGACCTGTGTGCCAGCTTCAGGCCACATACCTCAGCCTCCAGGGAGACAGCGCAGGGGTTTGCACCCAACATGGAAGGCAACGTGCTCTGTGAGCAAATAACTGACCCAAATCATCTGACTCAATAGCTGAGTCAGATTCACCTGTGTCTTGACACCATTCACTCACCCAACATCTACTGATTTATGAGCAGGGTACTAGGTATGGAGGGAGAAAGGGAAGACAGATGAAAATCTAGTTTTTAGCCCGGAGATAAGAAAGATATACATCGATGACATGACCTAATAATAGTAATTGATGTTGAACACATAAGATAGACACAGGGAGCCAGTGAGGTGCACAGAAGAACACCAGAACCCCAGCTCCTCTGCTGACTTTCTAGCCATCTGTATCTGGGCTACTGACTTAACATCGTTGAGCCTCAGCATTCTCATCTGGAAAATGGGAGCAACAATACTGCCTGGCTCAAAGAGTTGCAAAAGCAGGAGATGATCCATGTGACACACCTAGCCTAGTGCAGGGTATACAGGAAGTGCTCACTAAACAGCCCCATCCTTTGAAGTGCCATAGGAAGTCAGAGGAGGAAGTGACCCATGGGTCCTGCATTCTTAGAAAAGTTCAGCTGGCCCTTGGAGAGTAGGGAACCAGTTCTCTGAAAAGCCAACACCTCAGGCCTGATCATGGTGGTTCAGAAACTCAACTGGCCTCCTGCCAGGGTCTCATGTTTAATAAAACCGTAATAGAAGTCTCCTTTGGAGCTCAGGCATGTAGGTATGCCTGCTTCTCACATGAAACCCTTGCCAATACCATGAAAGTCAGGACTTAAAAATCTTTTGGATTTCAACAGCGTTATCAGAGTTGGTTATAAATTTGTAATACACAGTCCCATTCCTTCCTTCCACTCAAAATACTCAGGTTCAAAATTAATTTGGTTTTGAGATAGCAATACCAGGATACCATCAACACAAGGTTAGAAATCCCCGCCCCTCTAAGTATCAACCTCCCATATGACCCCGCAATCCCCCTACTGGGAATATATCCTGAAGAACTCAAATCACTCTATAAAAAAGATACCTGCACACGTTATATTTATCACAGCATTTTTCACAATAGCAAGAACCTGGAAGCAACCATGCTGCCCATCAAAAGAGGACTGGACTAAAAAAATGTGGTACATATACACGATGGAATACTACGCAGCCATAAAAAAGAACAAAATCATGAATTTCGCAGCAACCTGGATTGAACTAGAGTCTATAATACTGAGTGACCTCTCACAGAAACAAAGATCCGAGTATCACATGTTCTCACTCATATAATGAACCTTGAACATCCAATGTAATACTATAAGCAAATGACTGACAGTAGTGGGAAACTATGGGGGAGGAGGGAGATGGGATTAACGGTAGCAAATATCTGTCTGGGGACGGGGAAACACCTCTTATCAACAGGGTGCCTGAATGAAACGTATTTGTATACCTAACCCTTAACTGTACCCCACAATATCATAATAAAAAAAATTGATAAAAAAAAGAAATCCCTGCCCAATGAATATGTATACTCAGAATGTAGGCTATTAAGGGATATTCAGCTTATCAAGAGCTAATCATCAACCTCTCTGCTAGGATAAAGTTCCTGTAATACCCAGCAAGACTATATCTCCTGCATCCGGTGTACACACCTTGGATATAAGACTTCAAGGAAGAGGGTGGTGATGATGGTGGTGTAGTGATGTTGGTGTGATGGTGACAATGACGTTATAAGCAGGGGGGAAAGGTTGGGTTCATGGTTAGTTCTGGACAAGAGATCCAGTTAGGCAAAGAATTCTACACCAGCTAACATCATCATGAATCATGAATGCCAGACCTAAACAGTCAACGGGCTAACTCCAAGGCCTGAGACCCGAGACAATAAATGCACTTCCCTTCAGCGGTTTCAGAATGATGGAGTCAAGCTAATCTAGGTGAGTATCAACAAACTCAGAAGTCTGTCAAAGGGTTTTACTCTGGAGAAGATCATTGACTCCAGAATAACCATTTTAGGCATGTCATGGGCTCGGAAAAGATGCAAACTTGGACGTTAACCCAAATAAGCAAGTCTGCAACGACTTTATGAATCCACAAAGCTCCTGTTTTATGCCACACGTGTACCTGCCACTGGCTCTGTGGAAACTGGTGCATGTCCTAGCCCTCCCCTCCTTGGCCCCACCACTGCGTTTGTAAAATGATTTCTGAAATCACCTCTTGAAGAAAGCCTCATTACCCAGTGACATGTTGTAATCCTAGCCAATGCTTCCAGAAAAGTTTCAATGTCCATTACATTAGCTAGCCTTAAAATTGAATACAAATCCATTTTAATCAATATGTTGTAATAAATAGATATTAAGGCACCATGGCACTAATGTACAGGTAACTAATTAAAGCGCCAGCATTTGCAGCACTCACATACCTCAATTTTCTCTACAAAATCCTTATTGAACCACTACTTTAAAAAAAATAATTGCATTTGCAATTAGAAACACTGAAGTTACATTATCGATTTTCTGCTAAAAACCTTTTTAGTAAACAAGCACAAACTACATTCATTAAATGTAAGTGCTTGGAGCTATGGTGTGAAATTCAATTCAGCCATTATCATGAATTACACTGATTATTGCTGTAATTATTTTCTCTTGGATTCAACTGCATTTCTGTCCCTTGCTAGTTCTGTTGGACATATAACCATGTTCATTTTATAGCTAATAATACTCAACCGTAGTCTCAGCAATTACTATCACTTATACAAATCATTAAGTTAAGCTACGGGTACCTAGTAAGATTCAAAAAAATTAAGTTAAACATCCTTTTTTACCCTTGAAATAACTAATGGCACTGGAGAACAAGGAAAATTACAGGTGTTAACTGATTTACATTGCAAGCTTTAATCACCTGTACTTGACTTGTCAAAAGTTCTACTGTCCTGCCCACACATTTTGAGAAAAAAATCCACCAACAAGACTTTTTTTTTTTTTTTTTGGAAATGAACAGTCAGTGGACTGGATTGCACATCTGTAGCCTCCTTGAGGAAGGAAAAAAAAGCCATTATCATTTGATGCAATGCAAGAGAATGGATTTTATGTTTAATCAAAGTCAATAATGACACTGCATTTTATGTGTGTTTATTGAGGAATCTTATTACCTAAACAGATTTTAGGAGTGAAAACTCCCCTTTACTTTTCTTTCAGAAGCAGCTGCAGGTTTATACACTTCTTAAAGTGAATCCTCTAGGGAAAAACGGGCATTTTTCAAACAAGGCCTCCTTTCTCCCTCAGGGTGAAGGCATTTTACGGTCCGAGCAAGGGTAGGAGATGAAACTCAGCCATATTTTCTCAAAGTGGACACGGTCTCAGGGGAACCACCTCAAGAGGAGAACAGGTCAGGAAAAAAGTCAAGGAGGCGATGAGGGAAGTGATATTTTTAAATCCGTGCATATTTCACCCCAGGAAGGTCTGCAGTCTCTGGTTCCTGAGCTGGTGCAGAAGCCCCTCCTGCTGGCCAGAAAGGCCTGTCCTCTTGCCAAGGCCCGACTCCAGAGCTGGGACACTCGGAAGACCTCATTCACTGAGAGCAGAAGCGCTTCCTCCCATTTCACTTAAGAGTCTTTCAGTGAGTGGATTGCCTGAGCCTGCGGGTTCGAGACCCGCCTGGGCAACTTGACGAGACCTCATCTCTACAATAAATCAAAAAATGAGCCGGGCGTGGTAGTGTGCGCCTGTAGTTCCAGCTACTTGGAAGGCTGAGGCGGAAGGATCGCCAGAGCCCAGCAGGTCGAGGCTGCGGTGGCCGGGAGCAGCCACTGTACTCCAGTCTGGGCGACAGAGTGAGACTCCAACTCAAAAAAAAAAAGTCTTTCAGAAAGTAAGCCTCCTTGCTAAGCACTTCTCAGCCTCTTTACCGACCCTGCTTTACCTT
>JAPVLO010002707.1:0-30397 GCA_027257055.1 Cephalopachus bancanus | reverse complement strand
GGAGGAAGAGTCCAGAATAGAAGACCCCAGATGTCAATAGAAGGGCTTCAGAGTCAAGACTGGCAGAATCATGGTGATGAACAAGGAGTGGGATGGCTCCAGGGGGACCTAACCCACCTAAACCTGTGTCCCAGCTCTGGGGGACAGTGCTACCAGGGCAGCCAAAGTTCTTCTTAGTATACATCGGCCAACATGATTAAGGATGCAGGTGGGTTCCTGCAAGTCTGTGCCCCTGTGGAAAGCCAAGGCCCCTTGCTCAGATTCAGTCAGGATCTACCGACTGAAGGAGAGAACAGGTGTTCCCATGAGGAGGGAGCCTGCACCATCAAAGCAACCCCCAGTCTTTGCAAAGGGACTTAAAGTCATTTATTCAGTTAACCCATGCTGGGAAAAGGAGCATGTGCAGATTTTTCAAGTGAATAAAATGCTCAGGTGATGTTGCGGCCACACAGATTTTTATCATGTGCTCTCTCCCACCCTGACGAGGGCGGCTTGGACAATAAGCAGAGTCCTGACCCATGGTCTCTGGGTGCAGGTACTCACCTCCTGAACTTGCCTTCAATTCCAGAAAGTAGCACTGGGATGGACTTACTGAGCAGCTGGCCAAACTCTAACTTGGGTTCCAAGGACTGTGGGATAAGAGCTATTGTAATAGGAAGGCCACGTGGATGCCTTGATCTCCTGGATCCCCTAACACATTAGTAAATCAACAACATCACATCTCAGAAAATACTTCACTGATTAGTCATACCCTCAAGACTTCAAAAGAGGCAGATGCAGAGGTGCCAATATATCCTCATTTAGTGTTCGAGTGTTGACCCTGCATAGACTGAACAGAGGTGCTGTCCCTTCAGCCCAGTAGGATGCCAGTGCTAGTTGTCCTGCTGGGTGGGATGACTTGACTGAAGTAGAGTAAAAGCTTCACCTTCGTGGTTATGACCACTGACCCAGCGAATGCATTCTTTTCTGTGGTATCAAGGAGAATGGTCAGAGGCATCCACTGTGCACGAACTGAACAACAATATACACCCCTGGTCTATCCTCAGGGCCATTTTAGCTCTATTCTCTGCCCTGATGCAATCTGAAAAATGCGAACCATTTGCATATGCTGCAGAGTATCACACTGGTCATTATCCTGATAACCTTGCGTTCATCAGATGTGAGAGTACTCTGGATGCAGTGGAGAGATTCAGGCCCATTGAAGGGTAGGAGACAAATCCTACACCGAGTTGGGGTTGCTACATCAGTGGAGCTTTAGGGTCCCAGGAGTTTAGTGTATGTCAGGACATTCCCTCCAGAGTAAGAAAGATTGCATCTTGCTTGTCTTTATCACAACAAAAGAAATGTGATGGTTGGACTTTGAAGGCAGCACATGCCACACTTGACTATGTTGCTATGACCTGTTTATCAAATATTGCCAGAGGCTAGTAGCTATGCATGGGACTCAGTGACAGGCAGGGGTCTGAAACAGCTCTAGGCTGTAGTAAAACAGCCATGCTGCATGCACCACATGACAGGAAGATCTCACAATAGAGACTGAAGCCAGGAGGAGGCTCGGGCTAGTCCCAACAAATGGGTCACAGTCCAGATCTCTAAGGTTCTCGGTCAAGGTTATGCCTCCTGAATAAGATAAATACATCACAAAAAACAGCTCCTCTGTTGCACTTGATCCCTGGTAAAAAGTGAGTATCAGACCATGGGGGTCCAAGTCACCATTTGAATGAAACTGCCTATCACAAGCTGACTACCGTCAGACCCGCCAAGTTTTAAGGTGGTCCACTGGTCATGAAATGAAGAGGTCCTTCAGGACTGGAATCAAGCATCTAGCACTGGGGCCCAAAGAAAATAAGATAACTGTGTGTGTCGATAAGTCAGGGTCCAGGTCAACTCTCACAACTGATTCAACACTTCTCCTTAGTTCACAGTCACAGCCTCACAGGAAGGTGGACTTTGTTATGTGCAGTTGACATGAGGAAGAGACAGAGCTTGGCTCATGCATAGTTGGTTCAGGATGAAAAATGAGTTCAACATGGACTATGTAGCTAAACCACAGGTTCACTCAGTGGGGTTCCCGGAGGACAGAGTGAGAGGAATTCTGACCATGGGCAGAACGACAGGCAGGGCATCATGCCTTCACCATGTGTGGCAGAGAGACATAGTCCAAAGTAAGGGTGGACCCATGAACTGTGGTCAATGGCCTAGTTGGTAGACCAGGGTCGTGGAAAGGGCGAAGTCAAAGATTTGGGAAGAAAGCCTGGAGAGGAGGGTGGACCGATGGGAGAGGGTGCCAAATGTGCCAGAAGAGGTACAATCTCCAAGTTAATATAATCGGATGCCTCAGCTGACAGAGGGCCTAGTCTTGACCATTCGTTGCCCTGGTAATGTCCTTATAACAAATCATCCTGACAGCAGATGGAGATGGTCATATGCATACATGGGTCAAGCAGCACAAAATCCTCTCATCAAGGCAGTTCCAGCTCCTGATGCTGCCCATGTCTGCCCTGCCAGCAGGACAGGCACCAAGCTTTTGGCACAGGAGAAACCCCTGGAGAATGCAATAAGACCAGCCCCCCGTTTGGGGGAAAGTTGATTGCATCGATCTCTTCCACCTTGGAAATGAGAGTGATGGCCTTCTCTCCCAACCATGTACAGTAGTACTCTGAGGGTGGGCCAGTAGTGCCCCCCTTTGGGAAAACCCCTCAACTCCCAACTACCTTCCGGGCTGTGGGTTCAATCCTGTCACATCAGTACACATGGCTCAGAGTCACCAGCAATGAGGACTGACTGAGAAGATAGAGGTCATCTGCCTCTTGCTGGTGCCCCTATGACTCCAACTCACAGCTATCCACCCCCCACCCCAAAGTCAAGGAAACATGACTAAATTCCCTTCCCCCCTCACCTTCCTCTGGCCCCATAATGGTTGGCCCCTTCACTCGCAGTGGACCTTGGCAGAGACTGGGGGATATATTGCAGTTACCCCATGTCAGCATCTTAGACCTTGTCTCAGAGAGTTTTCCTCTCAAATGAGAGGAATGGTATTGTGCCCACACCTCCCTAGCACCTGGGACAGTAGACCTGTTGGCAAAATAAGGCATCACAAAATTGACGCAATCATCGCCACCACTAATGCTTTATCATGCAGAAACATGTCCTATCTTTTAGGGAGGGAACTGACCCTAGATCTCAAGAGGATCACTGGTCACTTACCTGTCAATCTCAGAGGCCTCAGGTCCTGCATTGGCTGACATGGGAATTGACTGAAGGCCACCAAGCTCCTCATTCCATAAGGGAAGATTCCTTCCATGGGGCTTTCCATGGAAGTTGCAACAGAGTTTCCCAGGACTCTTATCTGCCTCCCAGGGGAAGGCACATTGGAGTGCTTCTCATGCACATCATCTAAGCTCCTGCCCCTGCCCCAGAGGCCCAGCTTTGTGTCCAGTCTGAAATTGCAGAGAAATTAGAAATAAGTCAGGAGGTTAGTCGAACAAAGTGAACTCCCTGTCTGGAGGGATGCTCTAGAGGCCATCTGAAGAGGAAGGGACCACAGCTCTTCTGCTCTACAGGCAGAGGACCAGTCCAGGGTCCCTGCAGTGGTGACTGCAAGCGTGGTCTGCCCAGTTCAGCCTCCTCCACATGTGAGAACAACAAATCCCGGACTCATGAGGCCCCTGTATTCTCTTCCTCTGGTGTTTGCAGCTATATGAGTTTTACACTTATATATGAGAGACTATAATGGGATGACTGTGTCTTTAAAGATTATCTGAAAAGCTCTATCTTTTAAATAGCAAATTCAGTAGATTTGCACATAAGGTGGTGGCTGACTGAGTCGTGTTAGTCCCTTCTGCCTTGTTGAGTGTTTTGTTTGGACTCTGACCTTTCCCTTTCCTGAGCTTCATTGCATGGATGACATTTTCTGATTCCCTCATTCCTCCCCCTGTTGCTGAACTCCAGCATGTCATTTGTCCAGCGGGCCAGCTATGAGGTGGTCCTATAGGGACACAGCGGGCCCCCTTGTCTTTCTCCTGGAAGCCTGGAGGCAGAGATGACCCTTGTTACACTAGTGGATATGTGGATGCTGGGGCCCCCTCCAGGGGATGGGTACAGAGTTCCGTGAAGTGGACATGCTGGGAGACACCACTGCAAAAGGTCCATGAACCACTCACTGAGTGGTTCTTTCAGAGGACCTGAGAGACAGTGTCCTGCTTCACCAAGACAAGATGCTCTGTGAGGGGACCAGCACCACTGACAATCTCAGTGGTGCCTGTCTTCTGCAGGTGGAGGCTGAGAAAAGATGTGTGACAAGACTGAGCTCCCCACATTGTCCTGGAGTGAGAGTCCAGAATAGAAGGGCCCCAGATGCCTGTCAGAGTCAAGACTGGCAAATCATTGCGATGAACAGGGAAGAGGATAGCCCCCCAGAGACTTGCACCTGCTCACAGGGCACATTGCTCCCAAGGCCACCGATGTCCTGCTTAATACACAGTAGCCTACACGATCAGGGATGTACGTGATGATGTTAGAACTCAAGTATAGAGCTTAAATTCATAAATAAACAGACAAACAAATAAGTAAATGAACCAGATTGCACATGAGAGCACAGAGATCAGGGTTTCCATGGAGATTCACAGCCTTTCCCCAGATTCAGTCCTATCTCAGACACAGAACCTACCCACTGAAGGAGAGAACAGGTGCCCCCATGAAGAGGGAGCTTGAACCTTCTCATCAACCTCCTGTCTTTCCCCAAATGGATTTAAAGCCACTTTTTCAGCTAACTCTATGCTGAGAAAAGTAGCATGTGCACATTTTTAAAGATGATTGGGTAAAAGACTGAAGTTAATGCTGTAGCCAGAGATATAAAATGTTGTCCCTGGTTACGTGAGTTGGAATGTGTAGGTTGGGCAATAAGCAGAGTTCTGACCCATGACCTTTGGTTACATGAGCACATCTCTGATCTTAACTTCAGTTCCAGAAAGTAGCATTGGAATGGACTTACTGAACAACTGGCCAGACTGCTTGGGTTCCCATGACTGTGGGATAACATCGATTACAGTAGGAAGGCCATGTGGATGAGCTGATCCCCCTGTATCCCCTTTCCCAAAATTTTAGTGACTCAGCAACATTGCATCACAGGGGAAATTCCACTGATTAGTCCCATCCTCAAATCATCAAAGGAGGCAGATGTGGAGGCCCCACATACCCACATTTAGTGTCCTAATCTTGTCTTTGCAGAGACTGAAAGGAGTTGCTCCCCCAACAGCCCAGTGGGATCTGAGTGCTGGTTGTCCTGCCAGGTGGGATGTCTTGACTGGAGCAAAGTAATGGCCTCATATCCATGTTTTGTGACCACTGACTCGGTGAATGCCTTCTTTTCTATGGCTCAGGGAGGACAGTAAGAGGAAGTGCATTGTTTAGAGGCTTGATCACAGTACACAGTCACGGTCTACCCCAGAGGTTATATTAGTTCTATTGTCTACCCTGATGCAGTCTGGAAACTGTGAACCGTCTACATAAGCTTCAGCGTATCACATTGGTCATTGTCCTGTCTTGATGATCTTGTGCTCATCAGGCATGATAGTAAGTAATGGGAAGTACTTTGGGTACATTGAAGAGATTAAGGCCCCTTGAAGGGGAAGAGATAAAGCCTACGTGGAGTCAGACCTACAACTTCAGTGGAGTTGGAGGGAACCAGGGCTCCAGTGCATGTTAGGACATTCACTCTAGTAAGAGATTATTGCACCTTGTGTGTCCAACCAATGAAAAAGGATTATGATGCTTGGTGCGAGTCTGTTTGGACTTTGAAGGAAGCACATTCCACACTTGGCTAAGCTGCCATAATCTGGTTATCAAATACTGCCAGAGGCTAGGAGCTGTGAGTGGAGCCAGTGATAGAAAGAGGTCTGCAACAGATCTAGGCAGCAGTAAAACAGCCATGCTGCTTGGACCTCATGACCTGGAAGATCTCACTATAGAGAGTAAAGCCAGGAGGAGCCTCAGGCTAGTCCCAACAGAAGGGTCATAGTGCAGATCTCTAAGGTTCTGGGTCAAGGTTAAGCCTCCTGAAGCAGAGAAATGTGCCCCTGAAAACAGCTCCTGACGTGTCTTTGTTCCCTCATAAAAAGTGAGTGTCAGACTATGGGGGTCCAAGTCACCATTTGGCCAAAACTACCCAACCACTGCTGGCTACTGTCAGACTCACCAAGTCCTATGGTTGGTCATTGCTCATGAAATGAAGATGTCCTTTAAGATGGAAATCAAGCATCCAAGATCAGGGTCCAGAGGAAACGAGGTAACTGCATGAGTTGATATGTCAGACCCCAGGTAAACTCTCACAATTGAATCAACACTTCCTGGAGCTCATAGTCACAGCCTTATAGGAAGGTGGGATGGAAATCTCAACTCTCAGCAACCTTTCAGGCTCTGGGCTCTATCGTGTCACATCAGTACATGTGGTCCAAAGTCACCAGGCAAGGAGGGCTGGGCTGAAAACACAGAGGTTAACTGCTCCACTTCCGATGCCACCAAGACTCCAACTCACAACTGTCTAGTCCCCACTCCAGTGTCAAGGAAACATGACTAAATTCCCTTCTTTGGGCCCATAATGGTCAGCTCCTTCACTTCCAGTTGGCCTTGGTAGAGACCAGAGGCCATGTTGGGCTGTCCCAGGCTGGCATCGGCATCTCAGACCTAGTCTCAGAGAATTTGCATCAAAAACGAGATGTGCCCACTCCTCCCTAGCACCTCAGCCTGGTTGCACACTTCCCAGCCCACTGTGGCAGCCCCTTCTGTCTTTGCATGGCCCTGGGAAGTCCTCTCAGTTGAGGCAAGTACCGAGTTGCCAGCTAGCTCTGACTCCCCCAGTCGTTCCCCCATTCTCATTTGTACTATCAAGGGTCCTCCCCCATATCTTGGCTCTCCACCTGGCCAGCCCTTGTCCTTCAGGTCTCAAGCAAGACTTTTGCCTTGGGGGACTTCCCTAATCACTCCAGCTCTGCATCCTGGCCTTGAGTGTTTTCTAGGACAGTAGGCCTGTCGGTCACAAAAGGCATTACAATATTGAATACAATCAATGCCACCTCTTCTATTCCACCATGTAGGGACATGGCCTATCACTCAGGGCAGGACCCCTTGTGCTGAGAGGGTATGAGGAGGTGTGTGATTGGTCTGGGCTAATGACAACATTGCTGTAGACCCAGCAGCATCAGGGAGGGGGCTGATCTTAGATCTCAAGAGGATTGTTGGTCACTTACCTGTCAATCTCGGATGCCTCGGGCCCCTGCACTGGCTGAAGTTGGAATTGGTTGAAAGCCACCAAGCCCCTCATTCTCAGGAAGGGAGATTCCTTCCAAGGGACTTTCACTGGGGCCGGTAGCAGGGTGTCTCTGAATTCTTATCTCCCTCCCTGGGGAAGGAACATTGGGGTGTTCCTCAGGCATACCATCTGTGTTCCTGCCCTGTCTCTAAGGTTGGGTTCTCGGTCCTGCCTAAAATTGCAGAGAATTTGGAAAACAAGTCAGGGGGTTTAATTAACAAAGTGAATTCTCTGCCTCTTGTCTGTTCCAGGGATGCCCTGGATGCCAAGCTGAGGAGGATACCACAGTTATTCTGCTCAGTAGGCCAAGGGTCACCCACGGGGTGGCAGAGCCCTGAGTCCCTGCGGTGGTGGTGGCAGGCTAGTCTGTCCAACTCAACCTCCTCTGCATCAGAGAACTACAAATCCCATACTCACAAGGCCCCCGAAATCAGTTCCTCCAGCATTTGCAGCTATAAGAGTTTTACACCAAGAGACTATACTGGGATGCATGTGTCATTAAACATTATCTGGAATGCTCTGACTTTTAAATAGCAAATTTAGTAGGTTTATACATGAGGTGGTGGCTTACAGAGTTGTGTTAGTCCCTCTCAACTGGTCAAGTGTTTTGTTTGGACTCTGATTTTTCCCTTTTCCCCGAGCCTCATTGCATCCATGGCATCTTCTGCTTCTCTCATGCCTCAACTCACTGCTGGAATCCAGTATCTCATTTTTTCAAGAGAGCAAGCTGTGAGGTGGTCCTATGGGGACCTTGCAGGGCCATGTCTTTCTGCTGGGAGCCTGGAAGTAGTGATGACCCTCATTACACAAGTGGACAAGTAAAGACTAGTGCCCCTGTGGAGAATGGTCACAGAGCTCTGCGATGTGGACATACTGGAAGAAGCCACTGCAGAAGGCGTATCGCATACCCACTGCACAGGTTCTTTCAGAGGGCCTGAGGGTCACCAGGACAAAATGCTCTGTGAAGAGCACCACCACTGCTGAAAAACTGAGTGGTGCCTGTCATCTGCAGGTGGGGGCTGAGGAAAGATGTGAGACAAGACTGGGCACTCCACATCATCCTGGAGGGAGAGTTCAGAACAGAAGGACCTCAGATGCCTGTCAGAGTCAAGAAAGGCAGAATCATTGAGATGAACAGGGAAGGGAATTGCTCCTGGGAGATCTGACCCCTGGAGACTCATACATCTGATCACAGGGCACAGAGCTCCCAGGGCCACTGATGTTCTTCTTAATAGTGTGCAACATGATCAAGGATGAACATGAGAATATAAGAACTCCAGTATAATAAATAAATAAATAAACAAACCAGGTTGCACATGAGAGCACAGAGATCGGGGTCCCCATGGAAAGTCATAGCCACTTGCCCAGACTCAGTCCCATCTCAGACCTAGAACTACTGACTGAAGGAGAGAAAAGGTGTCCCCATGAAGAGGGAAATAGAACCATCCCAGCAACTCCTAGTCTTTCCCCAAATGGACTTAGAGTTAATCCTATGCTGGGAAAGGGAGCATGACTGACTTTTTTAAAGATGATTGGCTAAAAGACTGAAGTTGATGCTGTAGCCAGAGATGCAGAATGTTGTCTGGCACTCCCCTCCCCACTGCCATGAGTTGGGATGTATAGGTTGTTGGGCAATAAGCAGAGTCCCGACTTATGACCTCTTTTTACATGGACTCATCCTCTGATGTTGCCTCCAATTTCAGAAAGTAGCATTGGAAAAGATTTATTGAACAATTGGCCAGACTAACTTGGGTTACCAGGATTGTGGAATAATATTGATTGTAGTAGAAAAGCCATGTGGATGCCCTGATCCCCTGAATTCCCTGCCAAATTAGTAAATGAGCAATGATGCATTTCAGGAGAAACACCACTGATTAGTCCCAATCTAAAATTCTCAAAGGAGGCAGATGCAGAGGCCCCAACATACCCACATTTAGTGTCTCAGTCTTGTTTTTGTATAGACTGGACGGAGCTGCTGTCCACTCAACCCCGTGGGAGCCCAGTGCTGGTTGTTCTGCCAGGTAGGATGTCTTAATTGGAGCAAAACATTGTCTTCACATTCATGTTTTGTGACCACTGACTTGGTAGATGCATTCTTTTCTGTGCATCAGGGAGGACATCAGAGAGAGTTCACTGTTTAGAGACTGGATCACAGTACACAGCAATGGTCTACCCCCGAGGTCATATTAGTCCTGTTGTCTGCCCTGATGCAGCCTGGAAACTGTGGACCATCTTCAGAGTATCACATTGGCCACTGTCTTGATGACTTTGTGTTTATTAGCCATGTTGGTGAGTAGTGGAAGCACTCTGGGTGCATTAGAGAGATTCAGGTCCCCTGAAGAGGAGACCAAGCCTACCCGGAGTCAGAACTACGATTTCAGTGGAGCTGGAGAGAACCAGGACTCTGGGGCATGTTAGGACATTCATTCCAGTAAGAGATTATTGGGTCTTGTGTATCCAACCACTGCGAAAGGAATATGCTGCTTGATGTGAGTCCATTTGGGTTTTGAAGGCAGCATATTGCACACTTAGCCTTGCTGCCATGAACTGTTTATCAGTTACTGCCAGAGGGTAGGAGTTGTAATTGAGCCCAGTGAGAAAAGGGAAACTACAGCAGGTCTAGCCATGTTGCTTAGACCTCATGATTGGGAAAAGTGTGAAGCCAGCTGAAGAGTGGAAGTCAGCACTATAGAGAGTGAAGCCAGCTGGAGCCTTAGACTTGTCCCAACAGAAGAGTCACAGTGCAGATCCCTAATGACAAGCCTCTTGAAGCAGAAAATGCACCACTAAAAACAACTCCTGACATGCCATTTGTCCATGGTAAAAAGTAGAGGTCAGACCATAGGGGTCCAAATTACTACATGGCTAAAACTGCCCATCCAGAGCTGGCTACTGCCAGACCCCCCGAATCCTAATGTTTTTCATTGGTCATAAAATAAAGTTCTTCAATACCAGAATCAAGTATCCTGGATAGAGGTCCAGAGGTGATAAGGCAACCTGCAAGATTATATAAGGCACAGTCCAGGTCACCTCTCTTTTATTGGTCAACATTTCTGGTAGGTTCATAGCCACTGCCACATGGGAGGGCAGGTTTTGCTATGAGCAGCTGACATGAGGAAGAGTCAGAGCTGGGCTCATGCATGAGTTGGCCCAGGATGAAGAATAAGTCCAACAGGGACTGTAGCTAAACCCCACATCCACTCAGACGGGTTCCTGGAAAATAGTGGGAGAGGAACCCTGCCATGGACAGAACTCAGGCAGGCATCACTCCTACACAGCATGTGAGGAGAGACATAGTCCAAGGTAAGTGCATAGCTGTGGCCAATGACCTTGCTGATCTTGCTGCTTGGCCAGGTACATGGAAAGGGCAAGACTGAAATATCTGTGAAAGAAAGCCTAGAGAGGAGGGTGAACATTCGGGAGAGCGTGCAAAGTGTACCAGAAAGGGAACAATCTCTATGTTAACAGGATGTCTCAGTTGACAAATGACCTAGGTTTGACCATTCGGTGTCCCAGCAATGTGCCTGTAACAGATAACCATAGCATAGCAACAGATGGAGATGGCCGGGTGCCTACATGGGTCAA
This sequence comes from Cephalopachus bancanus, assembly GCA_027257055.1. Classification (NCBI taxonomy): domain Eukaryota; kingdom Metazoa; phylum Chordata; class Mammalia; order Primates; family Tarsiidae; genus Cephalopachus; species Cephalopachus bancanus. Next base: position 19,503 of record JAPVLO010002707.1, on the reverse strand, counting down.
ACAGCACAAGATCCTCTCACCAAGGCAGTTCTAGCTCTTGCTGCTGCCCATGTCTGCCCCGTCAGCAGGACTGTCACCTAGCCCCTGGCAAAGGACTAACCCTGGAGAATGAGAGACCAACCACCTGGTGGTGGAATTTGACTGTATTGATCCCTTCCACCCAAGAAAAGGGACTCATGGTCATCCCTCCCACCCATGCACAGTGGAACTCTGTGAGCAGGCCAGCAGGGCCCACCCCTTACCTAGCCCGCGAACCCTCAACTACCAGTTGCCTTCAGGTTTGGGGCTCATTCCTGTCATATCAGTTCAAGGGGTCCTAAGACACCAGGCAAGAAGGACTGGGCTGGGAAAAACAGAAGCCAACTGTCCCACCTCCAGTGCCACACAGCCTCCAGTTCACAACCCCAGGGTATAACTGTCCACTTCCCATCCCAGTGTCACAGAAATGTAACTAAATTCCCTTCCTCCCACACCTTCCTCAGGGGCCCATTGTGCTTGGCCCCAGCACTCACAAAGGTATAGTCAGAGACCACGGTCTGTCTTGCGGCTACTCCACGCCAGCATCACAGGCCTAGTCCCCGAGAGTTTACCTCTCAAATGAGAGGAATGGCATTGTGCCCACACCTCTCTAGCACCTCAGCCTGGTTGCCCAGTACCCAGCGCACAGATGCAGTCCTTCCCCGGGACTGCATGGCCCTGGGCAGTCCTGCCAGTCTAGCTCCCAAGTGCAAAGGTTCTGGCCAACTCTGGCCACCAGCCATTGCTCTGTGGATCCCACACAGCCTTGTTTGTGCTATCCAGGGTCACAGTTGTCCATGTCTCAGCTCCTACACCTGGTCATCCCTTGTCCACAGGTCTCAAGCCAGATGCCTATCTTGGGAGACTGCTTAAATCACCTCAACTGGCCTACACCTGTCCTTGAGTTTTCTCTGAGATAGCAGGTCTGTTGGTCACATAAGACATCACAAGACTGAAAGTCATCAGTGCCCCCACTTCTGCTTAACCAGGCAGGGACACTGCTTTTCTCTCAGGGCAGTGGCCCTCTTGCTGGGAGGGATGGGGCACAGCAGTGGCAGGGACATATTGGTGTGAGAAGGTGAGTGACTGAAAGTTGGGGCTGATTATTTGGTTCCTGTAGACTCAGCAGCCTCAGGGAGGGGACTGACACCACATCTCAAGAGGAAACTGATCGCTTACCTGTCAATCCCTGCTTTTGGCTGACTTGAGAATTGGCTGAGGCCCACCAAGCTCCTCATTTCCATAAGGGAAGATTCCTTCCATGGGGCTTGCTGCAGCAGGGTATCCTTGGACTCTTACCTGCCTCCTTGTAGAAGGCACACTAGGGTGCTTCTCATGCACATCATCTGTGCTTCTGTCTCTGTCCCTGAGTCCTGGGTTTTGGTCCAGTCTGAACTTGCAGAGTATTTAAAAAAAAAGTCAGGAGGTTAATTGAACAAAGTGAACTCCCTGCTTATTGCCGGACCAAGATATGCCCTAGAGGCCATCTGAGGAGTAGGGGACCACAGCTGTTCTGCTCTACAGGCAGAGGGTCAGTCCAGGGTTCCTGCAGTGGTGACTGCAAACACGGGCTACCCAGCTCAGCCTCCTCCACATGGGAGAACTACAAATCCCCGGGCTCTCGAGGCCCTACTTTCTGTTCTTCTGGTGTTTGTAGCTATATGAGTTTTATACTGAAAGACTATACTGGAATGATTGTGTCTTTAAAATCATCTGAAAAGCTCTGTCTTTTAAATAGCAAATTTAGTAGGTTTACACATCTGGTAGTTGACAGAGTTGCATTAGTCCCTTCTGCCTTGTTGAGTGTTTTGTTTGGACTCTGACCTTCCCCTTTTCTGATCCTCAGTGCATAGACAGCATTTTCTGATTCCCTCCTGCCTCACCCCCATTGCTGGAATCCAGTGTCTCATTAGACTCAGCAGCCTCAGGGAGGGGACTGATCCTAGATCTCAAGAGGATTATGGGTCACTTACCTGTCAATCTCTGATGCCTCAGGCCCTGCACTGGCTGAAGTGGGAATTGGTTGAAGGCCACCAAACTCCATTCCCAGGAGGGGATAGTCCCTCCATGGGGCTTTCCTTGGGGCCTGCAGCAGGGTATCGCTGAATTCTTATGTGCCCCCATGAGGGAGGAACACTGGGGTGTTCCTCAGACACACTATCCATGCTCCTGCCCCTGTCCCCGAGGTTGGGTTCTGTGTTCTGCCTGAAATTGCAGAGAATTTGAAAAAAAGGTCAGGAGGTTAATTTTACAAAGTGAACTTCCTACCTCTTGCTTGGTCCAGAGATGCCCCGGATACCAAGCTGAGGAGGGGACCACAGCTCTTCTGCTCAGCAGGCTGTGGGCCAAACGAAGGAAGGCAGAACCCCGGGTCCCAGTGGTGGTGGTGGCAGGCTAGTCAAGGATGCATATGATGATGTAGGAACTCAAGTATAGAAACAAAACAAAACAAAAACAAGATGCACATGAGAGCACAGAGGTCATAGCTCCCATGGAAAGTCACAGCCACTTGCCAGATCCAGTCCCATCTCAGACCCAGAAACTAACAAATGAAAGAGAGAACAGGTGTCGCCATGAAGAGAGAGCCTACACATCACAGCAACCCCCAGTCTATCCCCAAAGGGACTTAAAACTGCTTAGTCAGTTAACCTAATCTGGGAAAATGAACCTGTGCAGAATTTTCTAGATCCTGTGTAAAAGGTTCAAGTTGATTGCTGTAGCCAGCAATGCTCCCATCCCCACTGCCATGAATTGAGTTGTTTGGGCGGTGGGCAATAAGCAAGTCCTGACCCATTTCCTCTAAGTGCATGGATTTATCCTCTGATCTTGCCTTCAATTCCAGAAAGTAGCATTGGAATGGACTTGCTGAATAGCTGATTGGATTAACTTGGATATCCAGGACTGTAGGATAACATTTATTGTGGTAGGAAGGCTGGAGCTAAAGAAGAAACAGCGCAAGTCAGACCACACAGTAATTAGGAGAGTGGTCCAAAGCTGACAGGAGTATGTCTGAAAGCCTGGAGTGGGCATTGCTCACCTCCCTTCCATCAGTGAATATGAGAGCATTGGACTGTTATGGATCAAGGATTATGTTTTAAAACAATTTAAAGCTAACATTTTAAATGTTGTAATTCTCCCTTTCTTTTTTTTATTATAAAGATATGGGGTACAATTCAGGGTTAGGTATACCAATGTTGATTATGCAAGTACCCTTGTTGATGAGGTGTGCCCCTCCCTCCCCTAGCAGTTTCCCTCAACTGCCAATCCCACCTCCCTCCCCTGACAGTTTCCCACTACTGCCAGTCCCCTTCTTACAGTATTATAATTGTTCAAGGTCTGCTTATGAGTGAGAACATATGGTGTTTTTGTTCTTTGTTTCTGTGTTAGATCACTGAGTATGATTGACTCCAAATCCATCCAAATTGCTGTGAAGTCCATATGTTTCTGTTTCTTTATGGCTGCTGCATAATATTCCATTGTGTGTATGTACCACATTTTTTTGTATGTTTGTTTGTTTTTTTGGTTTTTTTTTTTTTTTAGTTGGAGTCTCACTCAGAGCCCCGACTGGAGTGCCCTGGCCACTCCCGGCCACCGCAGGCCTCGACCCGCTGGGCTCTGGCAATCCTTCCGCCTCAGCCTTCCGAGTAGCCGGAATTACAGGCATGCACTACCACGCCTGGCTGATTTTTTGATTTATTGTAGAGATGAGGTCTCGCGGCCTGGGCGGGTCTCAAACCCCCGGGCTGAGGCAATCCACTCACCTCAGCCTCCCAAAGGCGCGGATTACAGGCTGAGCCACCGAGCCCGGATTTTTTTTTTTTTTTTTTTGAGTTGAAGTCTCACTCTGTCACCCGGGCTGGAGTGCAGTGGCCACTCCCGGCCACCGCAGCCTCGACCTGCTGGGCTCCCGGGGAAACCTTCCGCCCCAGCCTTCCGAGTAGCCGGAATTACAGGCATGCACTACCACGCCCGGCTGATTTTTTGATTTATTGTAGAGATGAGGTCTCGCTGCCCAGGTGGGTCTCGAACCCGCGGGCTCAGTCAATCCACTCACCTCAGCCTCCCAAAGGCGTACCACATATTTTTTTATCCAGTCCAGCTTCAATGGGCAACATGATTCATTTCATCTTTATTGCTATTGTGAATACAGCTACAACAAACATACGTGTGCAGGTATCTTTTTTGTAGAATGATTTGAGTTCCTCTGGGTATATTCCCAATAGGGGAATTGCTGGATCATATGGAAGGTCAGTTTCTAGTTCTTTCAGAAATCGCCACACTGTCTTCCAGAGAGGTTGCACTAGTTTGCATTCCCACCAGAAGTGCAGAAGCATTCCTTTTTCTCCGCATCCTTGCCAGCATCTGTTGTTTGTTTTTATTAATGATGGCCATTCTTACTGGGGTTAGGTGGTATCTCAATGTGGTTTCGATTTGCGTTACTCTAATGATGAGTGAGGCTGAGCAGTTTTTCATGTGTCTGTTGGGTGCCCCTATATCTTCTTTGTAGAAGTGTATATTCATGTCTTTTGCCCACTTTTTAATGGAGCTGTCTGTTTTTGTTTTTTTTCTTTTTGGCACAATTGAGTTCCTTGTAGATCCTAGATGTTAGGCCTTTGTCAGATATACAGTTGGCAAAGATTTTTTCCCATTCTGTGGGTTGTCTTCCTGCTCTCTTGATGGCTTCTTTTGCTTTGCAGAAGCTCGCTAGTTTGATGAGGTCCCACTTGTGTAACTTATTTCTTAAAGTATTGGCCTTTAGGGTTCTGAATAGGAATTGGTTGCCAGTTCCAATTTCCATAAAGGTGTCTCCTGCGTTTTCTAAGATTCTTATAGTTTGAGGTTTTACTTTTAGGTCTTTGATTAATTTTTGTTTATGGTGATAGATAGGGGTCCTGTTTCAATCTTCTGCATGCAGTCAGCCAGTTTTCCCAGCACCATTTACTGAATAGGTTCTCCTCTCCCCAGTGGTTGTTAGAGGCTTTGTCAAAGATGAGTTGGTTGAGGAATTGAGGCTTTGCTTCTGGAATCTCTACCCTGTACCATTGGTCTATGTGCCTATTCTTGTACCAGTACAAGGCTGTTTTGATTACTGTAGCCTTATGGTAAAGTTTGAAGTCTGGAAATGTGATACCTCCTGCTTTGTTTCTTTTGCTGAGGATTGTTTTGGCTATTCATGGTCATTTATGCTTCCATATGAATATCTGTATTGTCATTTCCAAGTCTGAGAAGAATGATATTGGTAACTTAATGGGTAATGTGTTGAATCTGTAGATCGCCTTTGGTAGGATGGACATTTTAACAATTCTTCCTATCCATGAGCATGGAGTATTTTTCCATTTGTTTGTGTCTTCTTGGATTTCTTTGAGCAGTGTTTTGTAGTTCTCACTGTAAAGGTCTTTCACTTCTCTGGTTAGGAAGATACTGAGGTATTTCTATTTTGTGGCTGTTGTGAAGGGGATTGTGCTTCTTTTTTTTTTTTTTTTTTTTTTTTCGAGTTGGAGTCTCACTCTGTCACCCAGACTGGAGGACAGTGGCCGCTCCCGGCCACTGCAGCCTCGACCTGCTGGGCTCCAGCGATCCTTCCGCCTCAGCCTTCCAAGTAGCTGGAACTACAGGCGTGCACTACCACACCCGGCTAATTTTTGATATATTGTAGAGATGAGGTCTCGCCAAGTTGCCCAGGTGAATCTCGAACTCGTGGGCTCAGGCAATCCACTCACCTCAGCCTCCCAAGGCGTGGGATTACAGGCTGAGCCACTGAGCCCGGCTGAGATTGTGCTTTTAATTTGGATCTCTGCCTGTTTGTTGTTGGTATATAGAAACGCAACTGTCAGTTGGGCTCGGTGGCTCAGCCTGTAATCTCGTGTCTTTGGGAGGCTGAGGTGAGTGAATTGCCTGAGCCCGTGGGTTCAAGACCTGCCTGGGCAGCGAGACCTCACCTCTACAATAAATTTTAAAAAATCAGCCAGGCGTGGTAGCACATGCCTGTAATTCCAGCTACTTGGAAGGCTGAGGCAGAAGGATTGCCGAGCCCAGCAGGTCGAGGCTGTGGTGGCTGGGAGCGGCCACTGCACTGCAGTCTGGGTGACAGAGTGAGACTACAACTCAAAAAAAAAAAAAAGAAAAAGAAATGCAACTGTCTTTTGCACATTTATTTTGTACCCTGAGACTTTGCCAAAGCTCTTTATCAGTGCAAGCAGGTTTTTGACAGATTCTCTTGGATTTTTAAGGTATAGAATCATATCACCAGCAAAACGTATAACTTGGCTTCCTCTTTTCCTATTTGGATACCCCTGATTTCCTTCTCTTGTCTAATTGCTCGAGCTAGGACTTCCAACACAATGTTGAACAAGAGGGATGAAAGTGGGCAGCCTTGACTTGTTCCAGTTTTTGAGGGGAAATGTTTCCAGTTTTTGTCCATTTAGCAATATGTTAGTTGTGAGTTTATTGTAGATGGCACTTACTATTTTGAGATATATTCCTTCTATACCTAGGTGTTTGGGGTTTTTATCAAGAAGCGGTGTTGGATTTTATCAAAAGTGTTTTCTTCATCTAATGAGATAATCATGTGGTTCTTGTTTTTACATCTGTTGATGTGCTTAATGACATCTGTGGTCTTGCGAATGTTGAACCAACCCTGCATCCTGGGGATGAGGCCTACTTGATCATGGTGGATGATTTTTGAGATGTGTTTTTGGATCCGATTTGCTAGAATTGTTGAGGATTTTTGCGTCAATATTCATAAAGGATATTGACCTGTAGTTTTCTTTTTTTTGTTGGATCTTTACCCGGTTTGGGTATCAGTGTGTTAGCTTCATAAAATGATTTGGGGAGAATTCCATCTTTCTCAATTGTCTGGAATACTTTCAATATGATTGGTGTCAGTTCCTCCTTGTAGATTTTGTAGAATTCTGCCGTAAAACCATCCAGTTCAGGGCTTTTTTTTGTGGGTAGTTTTCTTATGATAGTCAATATCCTGGGTTGTTATTGGTCTGTTTAGTGTCTCAATGTCTTCTTGTTTCAACCTGTGGAGGTTGTGTGATGTCAGAAAGTCCTCACTTCATTTAGGTTATCAAGTTTGTTTCCATACAGGTATACATAGTAATCACTGATAATCTTTTGTATTTCTTCAGGGTCAGTTGTGATTTGATCTTTAGTATTCCTGATTGTGTTTATTTGGGTATTTTCTCTCTTTTTCTTGCTCATTCTGGCTAGGGGGTCCATCAATCTTGTTAATTCTTCCAAAAAACCAGCTTTTTGTTTTGTTGATGTGTTCTATGATATTTTAGTGGTCCCGTATTTGGGCTCTTATTTTGGTGATTTGGATTATTCTGCTAAAGTTGGGGTTTTGGTGGTCTTGTCTTTCCAGCTCCCTTACGTGAATTGTTAGGCTCTCCACTTGTGATCTTCCCGTTTCATGATGTGTGCTCATAGAGATATAAATGCCCTCTTAGAACTGTTTTCATGACATCCCAGAGGTTTTGGGATGATGTTTGGTAAGATGTTTCATTTTCATTTGTTTCCAGGAATCTTAATTTCTGCTTTTATTTCATTGTTGACCCAGTAGTTGTTCAGCATCATGCTGTTTAGTGTCCATGCTCTTGTGGGCTTTGGGGAAATGTTGTTGGTGTTGATATTTATTTTTATTCCACTGTGGTCTGAGAAGATGCATGGCAATATTTCAACCTTATGGAATTTGTTTATGCTTGATTTATGATCAAGGATGTGATCGACCTTGGAGTATGTTCCATGGGGTGATGAGTAGAATGTATATTCTGTGGTTGTTGAGTGGAATAATCTGTAGGTATCTATTAAGTCCATTTGGTCGAGTGTCAAGTTTAGGTTCTGGATCTCCTTGTTGTTTTTTTGCCTTGATGATCTATACAGGGCTATAAATGGGGTATTCAAGTCCCCTGCTAAAATAGTGCTAGAGTCAATATCTTTTTTTGTTTATTTAGTAGTTGCTTTTTAAATGCTGAGTTTATAATGCTCCTGTGTTGGGTGCATATATATTTAGGATGGCTATTTCTTGTTAAAGGATTGAACCTTTTATCATGATGTAGTGTCCTTTTGCATCTTTTAAAATCTCCCCTCCTTTCAAATGCTGCAATTGTCTGCCCCTTCTTCTAAAAAAAAAAAACTGTAAAAGAACATATTATAAATTCTAAAATGTTGTCTAAATGTCAGCATGACTAGGATACTTTGTGTCACATCCTTGGTTTTGTGTCAAAAATTATTGTAAATCTTGAGTAATGTTAAACTGCATGTAGGCTTCAAATTCAGGGTGAGCGAAGGGCTATGTTTGGAGTGGGTTTTGTTTTAGGTTTTGGGGTTTTTTTTCTTCTTTTAATTTTTATTTTTAAATTGTGGGGTACAATTCAGGGCTTGGTATTAAAATATTCATTGTGCAGGTACCCTTATTGATGAGGTGTTTCCCCCCTTTCCCCAGGCAAATATCGACTACTGTCAATTCCACCTTCCCCCACCCCCCGCAGTTTCCTCTACTGTCAATCCTCTTCTTATAGTAATACGGTAGATGTTCAAGGTACACTTATGAGCGAGAACATGTGATACTCAGCTCTTTGTTTCTGTGAGAGATCACTCAGTATTATAAACTCTAATTCCATCCAGGTTGCTGTGAAGTTCATGATGTTGTTCTTCTTCATGGCTGTGTAGTATTCCATTGTGTATATGTACCACATTTTTTTATCCAATCCTCTTTTGATGGGCAGCATGGTTGGTTCCATGTTCTTGCTATTGTGAATAATGCTGCTATAAACATACATGTGCAGGTATCTTTTTCATAGAGTGACCTGAGTTCTTCCAGGTATATTCCCAGTAAAGGGATTATGGGGTCATATGGTAGGTCAAGTTTTAGAATCACCACACTGATTTCCATAGAGATTGTACTAGTTTACACCCCCACCAACAGTGTAGAAGTGTTCCCTTTTTGCCACATCCTCTCTAGCATCTGTTATTTTTTGAGTTGTTGATGAAGACTATTCTGACTGGAGTTAGGTGGTATCTCGGTAGAGTTTTAACTTGCATCTCCTTGATAACTAGTGAGCCTGAACATTTTTTCATGTATCTGTTGACTGCTTGAATGTCTTCTTTGGAAATGTCTATCATATCTTTAGCCCACTTTGTAATAGGGCTGTTTGTTTTTTTCTTTTCAGTATGTTTGAGTTCCTTATAGATCCTTGATGTTAGGCCTTTGTCAGACATGGAGTTGGTAAATATTTTTTCCAAGTCTGTGGGCTGTCTGCCTGCTCTCTTGAGGGTTTCTTTGACTTTGCAGAAGCTTGTCAGTTTAATGACTTTGAGGTATAAATACTGTCTATCTTATCTCTTATGGCCTGGGCACTTCAGGTTTTGATCAGGAATTGGTTGCCAATTCCAACTTCCATAAAAGTGTCTCCTACATTTTCTAAGATTCTTACAGTTAGAGGTTTTACATTTAGGTCTGTGATCCACTTAGAGTTAATTTTTGTGTATGGGGATAGGTAGGGGGCCTGTTTCAATATTCTGCATGTGGTCAGTCAGTTTTCCCAGAATCATTTACTGAATAGGTTCTCCTCTCCCAGCAGTGAGTAGTGAAGGCTTTGTCAAAGATGAGTTGGTTAAGAAATTGAGGTTTTGCTTCTGGAATCTCAATTCTATTCCATTGGTCTATATACCTGTTCTTGTACCAATATCAGGCTGTGACTTTGGGTATAAATACTGGAATAAATTTTCATTGTTTGGAGTGGGTTTTGTTTTTGTTTTTGTTTGTTTTGGTTTTTTTGGCAATGATGCTGACCCATCTCCCTGGTAAAAGAAATAACAAACTCCCTTTTCCCCTAGTCTCTGCCTCTTGTCTTTGATTGACCATGAGGAATAGTAGCTGTTTTATTAGATCAGGCCAACAGTCACAAAAGACATCACAAGATTGAGTGGCATGAATGCCTCCACTGATCCATAAGGCAGGGACAGGACCATTTCTCAGGGCAAGAGCCCTGTACTGGGAAGGGTGATGCTTGGCTGTGGCTTGGACATATTGGTGTAAGGAGGCAAGTGACTGAGACCTGGAGCTGACCACTTGGTTGCTGCAGAGACAGCAACCTCAGAGAAGGGACTGTCCCTAGATCTTAGAAGCAAGGATCACAGGTCAATTACCTGTCTTTCTTGAATGCCTCAGGCCCTGCATTGAATGGGATGGGGATTGACCCACAACCATCAGGCTCCTCTTTCCCAGTGGAGGGGATTCCAAGCATGGGGCTCTCTCCAGGCATGGGGATTCCAAGCATGGGGCTGCAGCAGGACTTCTCTGGTCTCTTCCTTGCTCCTCTGGCAGAGGCACTTTGGGGTACACTTCATGCACATTATCTGGCTGTTTCCCTGTCCCAGAGGCAACACTCTGTGTCCTGTCTGAAACTGCTGAGGATTCTTAAAAACAAGTCAGGAGGTTAGTAACACTGTGAACTCCCTGCCTCTTGCCTGACCAAGGAAAGCCCCGGAAGCCCTGCTGGGGAGGGGATCTCAGCTCTTCTGCTCAGGAGGTAGAGGGACATTTGCAGGAAGGTTTTCTCTACAGTGGTGGTGACAGGGACAGGTTGCCCAGTTCATCCTCCTCCACATGGGAGAACTATGAATCATGGACTCACGAGGCCCCTGTGTTCATTGCCTCTATACCGTTTGCAATTAAGTGAGTCTTAAACTGATAGACTACATTGCTACTGTGTGTATTTTTAAAGATAATCTGACAAACTCTGTCTCTTTAGTAGATTTGCATATAAGACAGTGGCTGAAAGAGTTGCATTAGTCCCTCCTGCCTGGTTGAGTGCTTTGTTTGGGCTCTGACCTCCCCCACCCCTTCCCTGGGCCTCATTGTGTCCATGGCTTTTTCTGTTTTCTCATGCTCAACCCCATTGCTGGAATCCAGTATCTCATTTTTCCAAGGGGCAGGCTGTGATGTGGTGGTCTTAGTGGGGAGACTTTCTCTGGGAACCTGGAAATAGCAATGAACCTTTTTACACAAATGGGGACTTCAAGGCTGGGCCCCTGTGGGGGATGATCATAGAGCTCCAGAAAGCAGACATGGTGGAAGATAACCCTAAAGAAGGCCTGTAACCCACTCGCTGAACAGATTGTTTCAGAGGGTCTGGGGGACATTGCCCTCCTTCACCAGGTGACACAGGTGCTCTGTGAGGGGCACCAGCACAACTGACAAGCTCTGTTGTGGCTGTCTTCTGTAGGTGGGGGCCAAGGGGAGATGTGTGGTAAGACTGTGCTCTCCATGTTGTCCTGGAGGGAGAGTCCAGAATAGAAAGGCCCCAGATGTCCATCAGAGTCAAGACAGGCAGGATCATTGTGATAAACAATGAGGGGGATGGCTCCTGGGCAACTTGACCCATAGGAGTTGTCTGCTCAAGGGACATGGTGCTCCCAGGACCATCAACATTAAGTTTAATACTCATGGGCCATCACAATGAAGGGTGGATGTAGGATGCTGGAGGCCAATGCCCCTGTGAAAAGTCACAGTCCTTTGCCCAGATTCAGTCAATCTCAGACCCAGAACCTACCAGCTGAAGGAGAGGACAAGTGTTCCCATGAAGAGGGAGCCTGCACCATCACAGCAACCTTCAGCCTTTCCTTTATGGGACTGAAAACCACTGATTCAGTTAACCCTATGTTAGGAAAAGGACATGTGTAGATGTTTCAAGATAATTGCATAAAAGCCTCCGTAGTTGATGCTATAGCCAGAGACAGAGAATGTTCTCACCTGCTCCTCTCCTCCCCGCCATGATTAGCCTTGTGTGGGGGATTGGGAAATAAGCAAAGTCTTGACCCATGACTGCTGGGTACATGGACTTGTCTTGCTTTGTGTTCCAGAAAGTAGCATTGGAATTGACTCACATGGGTTACCAGGACTGTTGGGTAAGAGCTATTTTAGTAGAGATGCCACATGAATGCCTGATTCCCCTGAACCCCCTACCAAGTCAAAAAATCAACATCAATATCCATCAGTGGAAGCACCACCTATGCCCTCCCTCCAAAAAAAGTCAAAGAATGCAGGTGAGAAGGCCCCAACATATGCCCATTTAGTTTTCCAGCCTTCCACCCTGGAAAAAGTAATGAACATTTCATCCTGTCAGGGACTATTGTAAAGTCCAGATAAGGAGTTGTCTTTCTTGCTCTCATGACCTTGGCCAGCACCCTGAAGAGCTCACAGCATATCTGTTTCTCAATAGGGATGCCAGTGTGTCTCCACCTTGCACCAAAGAATCTGCTTTCCTGAAAGGAGGTGTACTAGGGAGCATGTGACCTTGGTCCTAATATGTTTCACCCCATCCAGAAGTTGCTAGCTTGACAAACCAGGAGAATACCCTCTTAATGAGCAGCAGCTGGGACACCATTCTTCAGGATGGGAAATTCCTTACGCCAATGGCCATCACAAGTTGCTATATCTCCAATAGGGAGATGATGCCGATCTTGAAACACAGGGTAGAAGTGGACGTCACTTCCCATCACTTCCAGTAACCCAATAGGGAATCTGAGCTTCCTAGCTGTACAACTTTAGATTCTGTGAGTTGGAGGTCTTTGACCCAGAGAGAGGTTGCTTGCACCAGTAGGAAAATTTAAAAGGGCCCTAAACTTAAGGACAAGGCTGCCACCATTTTGTGCTTCTGTCAAACAGTCAGGACAAGGAGGATTGCAGTTGCCGTCCCAATGAGCCACTGGGATCTTTTGGGTTTCTCCCATGCCCAATATTACCTCCAAAGGGGCAGATATAGGAGAATGTGATAATCAGGGATTCTACCCCTCAGGTACAAATACCTGGGTAATTTTCCTCCCTCCATGCAGCTAACCCAGCAGAAGTGTTGGGGGCTACACTCAAATAGGTGGCAGAGGAAGAAGTAGAATACTGGATCTATTCTTAAGGATAACTGCAACAAGGGGAGGTTCACGTGGTGGTTTTCATTAAAACTTCTCTTGTACGTTTTCCTAGAAGTGTCTTGAAAGCCATAGAATTTTGGTGAAGGCGTGACTAAACATAGGGAACATCTGAGTGATGCAAAGATGGAGTGTAATAGATGCATTGTTTTTTTTTTCCCCAGGCAGATGCCCAGGTCCCACACCTCATGCCCAAGTCCCCACCTACTTGAAGTATCTGCTGCTAAGAGCTCAGAATTACAGCTGTGAACTTCTCCAGACCAATACCTTTGGCCAAAAGGAGCTTCCACATCTCAAAATTGTGCCTCACCTTTAGCTAACATCTAACGTCTTTTCATCAAGACTGGTTCAACTTTGGGGCCCCAATTCATGCTCCAGAGAGTCCCTGCAAGACCAGATTGTAGCTGGCCTCTCAAGAATACTTCCTCAATCAACTACAAGATAAGAGTTTCCACATCTAACTCTCTTTTAAGAAATCTGGGTTAGCATACCCAAAACAATTTGACATCTCTATTTTTGCAACTAAGCTGAGTGTTAATCAATATCTTTACCTTCCCGCAAGTAAAAGTAGCTTAGAGGATTTCTCTCCAGTATCCTACTTCTTGTTTTATATGTTTAGGGATGTGTAGTATTTTTATTTTTGTACCTATATTCTACAGGTTAGCCATTATTATTAGTGCTTTTTTATACAACTAGTCCCTAATACTTATACCACATTTTTTTAAACTCATTTCTCCTCAAGTTCTGTTACTTGTACTTCAGATCTTCCTTCTTGACTTAATTTTTTTCTTTCTTAAAATCAGCCTTGGGTAGTTCTTCATAGGCCTGTTAGTGGTAAACTCACTAAACCTTTGCTTACCTGAAACACTCTGTCTATTATGACAGTTTAGCTGGGTATAGAATTAATCTTACAATTGTTTCCTGAACACTGTGAAATGTTACATTGTCTTGTACCTTTCCCTTATTTTATCTGATTCAATAGATTTATTCCTTTGTATGATATCTGTCTTTGCTCTCCAGTTGCTTAGGGGTCTCTAGGAAGTCTAGGTATAGATTTAGTTTTGGTTATCTTGTTTAAAATTTGCTGGGGGTTCATGCCTTTTATCAGATTTGGAAAATGCTCACTTATTATTTCCTTGAGTTTTGTTTCCTCCTCAACCCTACCCCTTGGTTTCTGTTTTTCCCCTTTGGAAGCCCCTATTGGATATTTCAAATGCACTTTCAAAGGTCAATCAGACTTTTTGATTCTATCCTCCATGCCTTTTTAAAAATGTTATTTCACATCTCTTTATCTCTTGATAAAATATATGCAAAAACTTTTCCCCAGTCTACTTTCTGGTCCAAAAAAATCTCTATTTTCTTATATTTAAATGCTGTGCAGAAAAAAAACCAGATTACCATGTGTTCTCACTCATAAGCGGACCTTGAACAATTATAATACTATAAGAAAGGGGGAGACTTCCAGTAAGATGGCAATGGGGCAGCTCGGTCTGTGAGACTCTCCACCGAGGAGAACACAAAGAGACTCTGGTTCTCTTCCTGGAGGCTGCAGATCCCATCGTCGGCAGCCTGCTTTTCACACAGAGCTCAGCCATAGACTTCGCTGAGGCATCACCGTGGTCTGGGCAGCTACTGTGGCTGCTGCTTCCGCCACTGTCACCACAGCAAGCAGCATTCCACATCACATCGCCAGTGCCTGAGGCAAGCCACCGCCACTGCCGCCGCCTCCTAGGCAGCCATTACACATCGCACCACCTGTGCCTGAGGCCAGCCACCACCAATGCTGCTGCCAACCACCAAGGGAGGCAGCCATTCCACATTGCACCATCAGTGCCTGAGGCAAGCTGCCTCCGCTGCTGCTGCTGCCGCCACCGCCACCGCCACCACCACCCTGCCGAGGGGGCAGCCATTACACATCACATGGCCTGTGCCTGAGGCGATCCATGACTTCAGACCTTGAAGCCTCTGTGAGCAAGATCTGCTGAGGTGTACTACTACTGTGACATTCTGCCAGGTCATGGGTCTCCTCCCATGCCTTGAAGCAACATCCCCCTCACCTTAGGGGTGGGCGAGCAGCTGAGATAAAGACCATCTGGAGCGAGGGATAACACCACCTGCTGGTGATTCAAGGTAACAACCCCAAAAGGGGAAAAATGGAAGCCTGACAGACACAGGCCAGATCTGAGTGGTGAACGGAGCAGTGGTGAACTGAGTGATGATCTGAACTGCCCTTCACAGCAGGCCAGGAGCAACTGATCCTAACTGTGAACAAACTTACCAGCTTGAAAAGACAGCTAGAAATCAGAGCTGAAAGGACATTTGACTTAAACGAAAAGTCTCAGAGTGTGCTTGATTGGTTTTGTTAGTCTAATGGCTTGATTCTATTCCTTCTGTTTTCTTCCCTGCCCTCCTTTTTTTCTCCTTCTTTTCCTTTTTCTTTTCTTCTCTCTGTAAACCATATCTTTGTTTAGAGGAATAGCACACCAATAAGGAGGTTGGTAAGCTTGTATGTTAGCAACATTGTATGTTTTAGTTTTTTTGTATGGGAGTTGGTTAGTTTGTAGCTGTGGTCTTTTGTTTTTATATGTTTCAATTTTTGTCTCTCTCTCCATTTGTTGGTACACTCCTCTGTTTTCACCCTTACTCCTCTCTCTCTCCACCCCCCCTTTTCCCCCCCCTGCCTGCTCCATTCTCTTCCCTCTGTTAACCGCATTTTATTTCAGGAGTAAACCTACAACCCCACTGCATGGACAGATTCCAAGGCAGTGGGAAGTGGGTATTAGATTATTCATACACCTGTTGGTGGATACCAGGACCTGCAGATATATTTTTAATCACAGCTCCCCGCTTAAGTAAATCTCAAAACTGCAAAAAAGGACCACCCCCAACCTACAGTGCAACCCCGAATTGAACAAAGTAAGAGGACATACATAAAGAAGAATAGGAGATTGAACAAACAGAAGTAAAAACAACCCTCCATCCCTGAATAACAGAATTAAAGAAGACAGTGACATGGAGGGAAGGAAAAAGTAGGGAAGGGGGAAAAAAATGCACAAATGAAGAAAAATCAAATGAAGAATATAGGTCTCACACAGACCCCTGGGAGATCAGACACTGAGAAAACAGACTTCGAAACACAAACAATGAAGAGCCCCAGAATGACTGGTCACATGAAACAAACCCAGACATCAAGACATTAATAGAGAGAATAAAAAAATTTGAGGAGAAGCCGGGCTTGGTGGCTCAGCCTGTAATCCCACGCCTTTGGGAGGCTGAGGTGAGTGGATTGTCTGAGCCCGCGGGTTCGAGACCCCCTGGGCAGCAAGACCTCATCTCTACAATAAAAAAAAAAATCACCAGGCGTGGTAGCGCATGCCTGTAATTCCAGCTACTTGGAAGGCTGAGGTGGAAGGATCACTGGACCCCAGCAGGCGAGGCTGCGGTGGCCGGGAGCGGCCACTGCACTCCAGTCTGAGAGACTGAGTGAGACTCCAACTCAAAAAAAAAAAAAAATTTGAGGAGAGACAAATAACAACAGTAAAGAATACTGTGATGGAATTAAATAACAAACTAATAAACATGGAAAGCAGAATTAGCCAAGCAGAAGAAAAAATCTCAGAGCTCGAAGACCAAACACAGAACTAACCCAAACTGTCAAAAGCATAGAAAAGAACTCAAAAAGACAGAACAAACCCATCAAGAGATGAATGATCACTTCAAGAGACTGAACCTAAGAGTAATTGGCCTTCTTGAGGCAGAGAGAGAGAGTCAGAGGTCACACTGAAACAAACATTTCATGAAATCATTCAAGAAAACTTCCCTCATCTCATCAGTGATGCAAAAATTCAAACACAAGAGATTCAGAGAACCCCCGCAAGACAACAAATGAGAAGACCAACTCCCAGAACATAATAATTCACCTAAACAAAGTAGGTAAAAGAAAAAATCCTAAAGGCAGGAAGAGAAAAAGGTCAGACTACCTATCAGGGAAGACAAATTAGAATAGCAGCAGTTTTATCTACAGAAACCCTCCAGGCTAGGAGAGCTTGGAGTCCTATCTCCAAAGTTCTAAAAGGTAAACAATTTCAACTGAGAATAACCTACCCAGTCAAGCTAAGCTTCATCAGTGAGGGAGAATTGAAATCTTTCCCAGATATCCAATCCCTAAGAAACCCACGCTGCCACCAGGCCACCTCTACAAGAAACACTTAAGAAAGTATTGAACACAGAAGAAAAAGAAAAAAGAACAACAATGTTCTTCACAAGAGTACAGGCAAAAGATTAAAAAAAACACATGAACCAACTCCAGAACCAAAAAAAAGACAACACACAAACAGAAAGAACAACAACTCTGTAAGAACATTATGATAGGGATCAACTCACATTTCAATAATTAACTTGAATGTGAAGGGACTAAATGCACCCCTGAAAAGACACAGAATGGCAAAATGGATAAAATATCACCAGGCAACAATTTATTACCTTCAAGAGACTCACCTCACTAAAAAAGACACAGACTCAAAGTAAGAGGATGGGAAACAAATTTTCAAGCAAATGGAACACAAAAGAAAGGAGGAGTTGCGATCTTAATCTCAGACAAAATACCTTTAAGTTATCAAAAATCAAAAAAGATACAAAACGACACTACATAATGATAAAAGATTCAATCCATCAACGAGAAATATCCATCCTAAACATATATGCACCCAACATAGGAGCACCAATTTTCATAAAGCAGCTTCTAGGTTAACTAAAAAAAGATATCGACTCCAATAGCATCATAGCTGGGGACTTCAACACCCCACTCACAACCCTAGACAGATCATCAAGACAAAAAATCAGCAATGAGATCGAAACCTCAATGTGACTCTTGACCAAATGGACTTAATTGATACCTACAGAACACTCCACCCAAAGACCACAGAATATACATTCTACTCATCAACGCATGGAACGCACTCTAAATGGACCGCATTCTTGGCCATAAATCAAGAATAAGCAAATTTAAAAGAACCGAAATTTTACTATGTACCTTCTCAGACAACATGGAGTAAAAATAGACATCAACACCAACAAGGTCCCCCCAAAACCCACAAAGACATGGACACTAAACAGCATGATGCTAAACAACTCTGGGTCAATGATGGAATCAAAAAAGAGATTTAAAGGTACCTGGAAACAAATGAAAATGAAGAAACATCTTACCAAAATCTCTGGGATGCCTGAAAAGCTGTAGTAAGAAGGGGGAAATTTTTATCCCTACAAACACACATGAAGAAAATGGAAGGATCACAAATTAATAGCCCAAAAAAGTCACCTAAGGAAGTTGGAAAAGAAAAACACCAAAACCCTAATTTCAGCAGGAAGAATCCAGATCACCAAAATAAAAGCCCAAATCCAGGACATAGAAGACAAAAAGATAATACAAAAAATCAATGAGACAAAAAGCTGGTTCTTTTCAACAATACATCTGATTCAATAATACATCTCAAAAATCATCTATCCCTGGATGACCAAGTAGGCTTCATCCCTGGGATGCAAAGCTGCTTCAACATTCTTAAAACCATAAATGTAATTAAATGCATCATCAGATGTCAAAACAAAAACCACATGATTATATCATTAGATGCAGAAAAAGCTTTTGATAAAATCCAGCACCTCTTCTTGATAAAAACCTTCAAACATCTAGGCATACGAGGAACATACCTAAAAAAGTAAAAGCCACCTATGAGAAACCACAGCCAGTATCCTCCTAAATGGACAAAAATTGGAACCATTTCCCCCTGAAAACTGGAACAAGACAAGGATGCCCACTCTCACCCCTCCTGTTCAATATAGTATTGGAAGTCCTGGCTAGAGCAATCAGAGAAGAGAAGGCAATCAGAGGTATACAAATAGGAAAGAGGAAGCCAAGTAATCTCTCTTTGCAGATGACATGATTGCGTACCTTGAAAACCCAAGAGAATCTGTCAAAAACCTCCTTACACTGATAAAGGACTATGGCAAAGTCTCAGGATATAAAATAAATGTACAAAAGACAATTGCATTTCTTTACACCAATAGCAAATAAACAGAAACCCCAAAAAAAAAGCACAATTCCATTCACTATAGCCACACAAAAAAAGAAACACCTTGGCATCTTCCTAATCAGAGACATGAAAG
Organism: Cephalopachus bancanus; assembly: GCA_027257055.1. Taxonomy (NCBI): domain Eukaryota; kingdom Metazoa; phylum Chordata; class Mammalia; order Primates; family Tarsiidae; genus Cephalopachus; species Cephalopachus bancanus. Next base: position 390 of record JAPVLO010002707.1, on the reverse strand, counting down.
ACCCTTTTCAATGAAAACTACAAAACACTGCTCACAGAAATCAAAGATGACACAAACAAGTGGAAAAATATCCCATGCTCATAGATTGGGAAAAATCAACATTGTGAAAATGTCCATCCTACCTAAGGCAATCTACAGATTTCATGCAATACCCATCAAATTACCAGCAACATTCTTCTCAGACCTAGAAAAAAACAATACAGGAATTCATTTGGAAAACAAATGACCAAGAATAGCCAGAACAATCCTCAGCAAAAAAAAAACAAAGCAGGCGGTATCACATTACCAGACTTCAAACTTTACTATAAAGCTACAATAATCAAAACAACTTGGTATGGTACAGGAACAGGCATATAGACCAATGGAATAGAATTGATATTCCAGAAGCTA
>JAPVLO010002706.1:0-30867 GCA_027257055.1 Cephalopachus bancanus | reverse complement strand
TGGTTTCCACAGACAGATCCTGGCCAGGACTCAGGGAGACAGTGTGACACTGAGCACTAGGTGCAGAGTAGAGGAGTCAAACAAAGTCTTGCATAGGAATAATTTCTGTTTATGGTACTTGTATCGCATTCCTAGCCCGGGGACCACTGCATCAGTAGACAAAAAGAAAGTTGAGGTGAAGTACAGTCATTATTCCAGCATCTTCCCTGCTTGGGATGAATTGTATAATCATACTATCAACCTCCTTCAACTCTCTCACCCAGATCTATTAAGAAAAAAGAGGAAACTATTTAGGGGGGACACTTTTCTGGCCCCACTCATGTCAAGCGTCAGCACACTCATAAGGTGTGAAGCCATCCTTTCATGCTTATATTCACCAACCATTATATTGGTGGTTTTTAGACAACCAATGTTTTGATCTTAATTCTCTGTCAAACTGTTTCTCTAAGGAGAGTATCTCTCTGCCCATTGTTGGACATTTTGGGCTGTAAAATGTGTTTCCTGCTATGAAGACATGTGAACCAATAGTCCAGATTTCTGCAATATCTACTCTTCTGATTCTTTTATATCATATCTGCTCTCGATTCCAATCACCTTTCAAGTGGAGAGAAATTATTCTGTTGGCATCAATATGTCCTATTTTAATGCACCTCTCAAATCACCATAGTAAATTTCACAGTACTGTGCCCCCTGTGGACAATCTTTTTGTAGGTCAGTTTTAATTGCTCTCCATGGCCGGGCCATCAGCCACCTCCATAAGTCAGTAAAAACTGAAACATAGGGCTTTTACCATTATTAAAATTCTTCCATCATTGCTAGAAAAACAGCATGCAATTCTGGCTACCGGGTTGGGTCCGTTTTTACTTTCTTTGATCAAAGGGATAGCCTTCCAAACAGGATATCATCTATTCACCTTGTCGTTGCTGTCCACAAACCAACCAGCTCTTTGGGATCAACGGACTGACATTGCAGTTCAGATAGAAGAGCTGTGGGTTGCAGAATTCTCTCCTGCTGGGAGGAGGTCAGTGTTTTGTTTTATTCAGGTCTTCAGTTGGTGGATGAAGCCCACCCACGTTATGGAGGGTCATCTTCTTTACTCAGAGTCTACCAGTTTATATGTTAACTCATCCCAAAAATGCCCTCTTAGGAACATTCACAGTAGTGTTTGACTAAATATTGGCAGCCTGGTTCAGCAAAGATGACATGTAAAATTAATTACTGAAAGACTTATACAGTGAAAACGACAAAACACTGCTCAAAGTAATCTAAGACACAAATGAAAAATGCTCCATGCTCATGGTTAGGAAGAAACAACACTGTTAGGATATCCATCCTACCAAAAGCAATCTACAGATTCAATGCAATACCCACTAAATTACCAATGTCATTTTTCTCAGACCTGGAAACAACCATATAAAAATTCATATGGAAACTTAAACGACCACGAATAGCCAAAACAATCCTCAGCAAAAGAAACAAAGCGAAGGCACCACACTTCCAGATTTTAAACTTTCTTATAAGGCTACAATAATCAAAACAGCCTGATATTGTCACAAGAACAGACATATAGACCAATGGAACTATATAAAGATTCTGGAAGCAAAACCTCAATTTCTCAACCAACTAGTCTTCAGCAAAGCATCCACCAACAACCACTGGGGAGAGGAGAACCTATTCAGGAAATGGTGTTGGAAACTGGCTGATCACATGCAGAAGACTGAAACAGGACCCCTACCTATCACCATACACAAAAGTCATCTCTAAATGGATCAATGATCTAAACAAAAAACCTCAAACTATAAGAACCTCAGAAAATGCAGAAGACATCTGACCATGCGTGGTGGCTCAAGCCTATAATCCCAGTACTTTGGGAGTCTGAGGTGAGAGGATTGCCTGAGCCCACGGGTTCAAGACCAGCCTGAGCAACTTGGCAAGACCTCATCTCTACAGTAGACCAAAAAATTAGCTGGGTGTGGTGGAGCATGCCTGTGTTTCAGCTACTTGGAAGGCTGACACCAGCAGGTTGAGGCTGTGGTGGCCATGAGCATGCTATGCACTCCAGACTGGGCAACAGAGTGAGACTCTGACTGAAAGAAAAAAAAAAGGGAAAAGAAAATGCAGAAGACATCCTTATGGGAATCAAGTAGCAACCGATTCCTGATCAAAACCCCAGATGTACATGCCATGAGAGATAGACAAATGGGACCTCATTAATCTGAAAACTTTCTGCAAAGAAAAAAAAACCCCAACATCAAGAGAGCAGGGAGATAGCCCATAGAATGGGGAAGCAATATTTGGTAACTGTATATCTGACGAAGACCTAACATCGAGGATTTACAAGGAACATAAACGTGCCAAGAGGTAAAACAAAACAAAACAAAAAAAAAAACAGTCCCATTAAAAGGTAGGCAAAAGACATGCATAGACACTTCTCAAAAGAAGATATACGGCAGCCAACAGACACATGAAAAAATGCTTAGCCTCACTAATCATCAGAGAAATGTAAAACAAAACCACACTGAGATACCACCTAACTCCAGTAAGAATGGCCATCATTAATAAAACAGAAAACAACAGATGGTGTGAGGGCGTGGAGAAAAGGGACGCTTCTACACTGCTGGTGGAAATGCAAACTAGTTCAACCTCCACGGAAAACTGTTGCAATTTCTAAAAGAACTAGAATTAACCTTCCATATGATCCAACAATCCCCTTACTGGGAATTTACGAGGAGGAACTCAAATCATTCTACAAAAAAGATACCTGTACACGCATATTTAGTGCAGCAGTATTCACAATATCAAAAATATGGATTCACCATGCTACCCATTGAAACTGGACTGGATAAAAAAATGTGGTACATATGCACGATGGAATTTTACACAGCCATAAATAAGTACAAGCATATGGACTTGGCAGCAACTTGGATGGATTTAGAGTCTATCATACCCAGTGATCTATCACAGATACAAAGAACAGAGTACCACGTGTTCTCACTCATAAGCAGACTCTGAACATTTACCATAATACTACAAAAAAGGATTGGCAGTAGTGGGACACTGCTAAGGGAGGGGAAGGAGGGGAAGCATATAACATCAGTAAGGGTACCTGATCTCAAACCAGTGAAGTGGAGACCAAAGGGAGGCCCAAACTTTACCTGAATGATGATCTTATGTATAGCTAATCCTGAATTGTACTCCACATCTTTAAAACAAAAATGAGTAAATAAAAATTAACAAAATAAGAAATTAATTACCCTTTGGGAGGCTGAGGTAAGTGGATTGCCTGAGCCCACGAGTTTGAGACCCGCCTGGGCAGCGAGCCCTCATCTCTACAATAAATTAAAAAATCAGGTGGGCGTGGTAGCGCATGCCTGCAATTCCGGCTACTTGGAAGGCTGAGGCAGAAGGATCGTTGGAGCCCAGCCGGTCTGGGCTGCGGTGGCCGGGAGCGGCCACTGCACTCCAGTCTGGGCGACAGAGTGAGACTCCAACTCAAAAAAAAGAGAAAGAAATTACAACATTTCCCAGTATAAGAATATCCTAAGGGAATTTACCTGTAATCCTGTAAAATAAGAAGCAAACTGAAATGACTTTCTGATAATTTGTAACCAATCATCAGCAAGCCCTCCTACATATTTGTTGCTAACATTCTTTTTATAACTGTAGGCCAAAATAATCTGTATTTTCTCAAAATAGAAGAGAAGAAAAAATGAGAAAAGCAGCAAAAGGAAAAGGAAGATACCTTATATAAATAATAGTAAGAATGATAAATTTTACATTGGAAACAAGGCAAATGAGAAGACAGATGAACAGATGAGCAACATATTAAGTCCTGAAATTAAAAAAAGATATCAAACTGGATTCTATTCTCAGCAAAAAATTTTTCTTATATCTATTTTTTTTTTTTTTTTGAGTTGGAGTCTCACTCTGTCGCCCACACTGGAGTGCAGTGGCTGCTCCCGGCCACCGCAGCCTCAACCTGCTGGGCTCCGGCGATCCTTCCGCCTCAGCCTTCCGAGTAGCTGGAACTACAGGTGCGCGCTACCACGCCCAGCTAATAATTTTTTGATTTATTGTAGAGATGAGGTCTTGCCAAGTTGCCCAGGCGGGTCTCGAACCTGCAGGCTCAGGCAATCCACTCACCTCAGCCTCCCAAAGGCGTGGGATTACAGGCTGAGCCACCAAGCCCGGCTTCTATTTTTATTAATATTATTTTGATTACAAATTAGAATAGTCTACACTTACGGGATGCAGTGTAATGTTTTGATATATGTGTATAATGTGGAATGATTGAATCAAGTTAAGTAACTTATCCTAAAATGTCTTTTTTTTTTTTTTTTTGAGTTGGAGTCTCACTCTGTCACCCAGACTGGAGTGCAATGGCTACTGCCGGCCACCGCAGCCTCGACCTGCTGGGCTCCGGCGATCCTTCCGCCTCAGCCTTCCAAGTAGCTGGAATTACAGGCATGCCCCACCATGCCCGGCAATTTTTTGATTTATTGTAGAGATGAGGTCTCGCTGCCCAGGCCTAAAATGTCTTTTAAAAATGTGGGTGGTATATGTATATGCCATAGAATGTCTGTGCCATAGAATGCTTACTCAATCATAAGAAAAAACAAAATAATGTCTTTTGCAGCAACTTAGATGGAGACCATTATTCTAAGTAACTCAGGAATGGAAAACCAAACACTGCATGTTCTCACTTATAAGTAGGAGCTAAACTACAGGTCTGCAAAGGCACACAGGATATAAGACAATGGTATAAAGGACATTAAAGACTCAGAAAGGGAAGGATGGGAACAAAAATATAATTCCCTGTATTAAATCACTTTCTGCTTTTATTTTATTTTATTTTTGAGTTGGAGCCTCACTCTGTTGCCCAGACTGGAGTGCAGTGGCCGCTCCCGGCCACCGCAGCCTCGACCTGCTGGGCTCCGGCGATCCTTCCGCCTCAGCCTTCCAAGTAGCCGGAATTACAGGCATGCGCTACCACGCCCGGCTGATTTTTTGATTTATTGTAGAGATGAGGTCTCGCTGCCCAGGCGGGTCTCGAACCTGCGGACTCAGGCAATCCACTCACCTCAGCCTCCCAAAGGCGCGGGATTACAGGCTGAGCCATCGAGCCCGGCTCACTTTCTGCTTTTAAAAAAGTAGGCATTTTATCCATACATAGTATAAAAATTTATAATCAGCAGATTATGCTCGAGTCCTACAGGCATAAATGAAATTATGCTGGATGGAAATATGTAATGGAAAGCACCAGAAATGATTACTACATGGGGAGATACATACATAGTATTTTTTTCATAATATTTAAAATCTTTTTAAAAGACAATTGTAGTGACTTCACTAAAAATGGTGGCGCAGAGAACTTTGAAAACTCATCTCTCCAGTAAAGCAAACATTAACTTGGAAAAAAATCCCCATATCAAGTTTTCTTAAGTCGGGAATCTAATAAAAAGCATATAACATTCAAGGGAGTGCTTAATGAAGAAAAAAGCTTCTACATTTTAGTAAGTGAACATGGTGGTATTTTTTCTTAGGCACCTACTCACTGCCACCCCAACATTCTCTGTTATGAGACAGCCATGGGAATGATGACCCACATTCCTGGGACAACTTCTTGATGTCAGAGGAGGCAATGCAGACTTTCTTGTCAAAGAATCGTGGTTGTATTCTTTCACATTAATGAAAGCCATTTGAAGATTCAGTTTAGAGTCATGTCTTTGTTTGGATCTTTATCAGGACTGGAATGGTCTCTATAGCAATGTTTGTCAAAATCCTTTAAAGGTATAGACTAGTCACAGCTTCCCAGACTGTGTGATAACAGATGGGACAAGCAGCAGATAGACTGAAAATCTAGGATGGTAGAGGATGGAGAAGGAGATACATGGGAATAGGGTTTTGAAAATTCCCCAAATATACTGAAAAATCTAGAAGTCCTCGTGCATGCCCGGGGCTAAATGTGTGCTCAACAATCACCTGAGATGACCTTAAGCTTTCATCTCTGGCTGCTCTTTGAGTTCCATGTAAGCAATAAATAAAGAGTAAATTGGAGTTGTAAACAACCTGGTTAAGTGTTGTAGGAGTGCTCCAAATTAGAGCCAATCTGCAAACTCTGGGAGACTATTATTAATTTTTTTTTTTTGCTTCCAGCTGTTTAAAGAAACCTCTGTCAAATTACTAGCTGTCCACTAAGCTAATAAAATAGACTTTAGTGACCACACATGATAAAAAACAGTCTTACAAAATGGTTTTTAAAAGTCACTAAGTGGGCCAGGCGCTGTGGCTCACGCCTATAATCCCAGCACTTTGGGCGGCCAAGGTGAGAGAATTGCATGAGCCCAGAAGTTCGAGACCAACCCGGGCAGCTTGGTGAGATCTCATCTCGCAATAAATCAAGGAAAATTAGCTGGGCTTGGTGGCTCATGGCTGTAGTTCCAGCTACTTAGAAGGTTGAGGTGGAAGGATCGCCTGAACCCAGCACATCGAGGCTGGGAGCGTGTCACTACATTCCAGCCTGGGAAACAGAGTGAGACTCCAACTCAATTTAAAGAAAAAAGTCACTAAGTAAAGGAATAACTAGAATCCACAACAAGCAGCAAGAATCTCTGGGGAGGGGGAAGAATCAGATTCCAGGTTTAACATATCATAGTTATAAATATCCAAATTTCAGTAAAAATTATGATGTAAATGAAGATTCAAGACACTAGTCCATTAGCAGAAAATAATTAATGGAGACTGTCCCTGAATAAACCAAACCATTGGACTTTCTAGTCAAAAACTTTAAATCAAATGTCTTATATATATTGAAAGAACTAAAGGAAGCTATAGATAAAGAACTAAATAAAACAGAAGAACAATATCTCATCAAATCACGACTCTCAACAGACAGATGGAAATTACAATTAAAAATCAGATTAAAAAATTCTAGAGTGGAAATGTATACTTGCTAAATAAAAAATTGTTAGAGAAACTTAACAGCAGACTTTAAAAGGCAGAATAAAGAATCAGCAAACTTGAAGACAAGCCATTGGAAGTTATAGAGTGTGAGGAACAAGAAAAAAAAATAAGGGAAAGTGTATAGAGCCTAGAGGACTTATGAGACACCATCAAGCTGACCAGTATATGCATAGGTTAGCAGCCAGTAGAATCAGCAAATTGAAGGCCGGTCAATTAAGATGATACAGTCTGAGGAACAGAAAAAAAAATAATGGAGGCAAATGATCAGAGCCTATGAAAACTTTGGACACCATTAAGTGTACTGACATATGCATAATGAGAGTCCCTAAAGGAAAGGAGAGACTAAAAAAACCAGAAGTGATGTTTTGTGAAATAACGGGTGAAAACTCCCCAAATTTGATTAAAAAAACACGAATCTACACATTCAAGAAACTCAAAGATATCTAAGGAGGATAAACTCAAAGAGATTCACACCAAGACACACTATAACCATACTATTTTTATTTTTTTATTTTTATTTATTTTTGAGTTGGAGTCTCACTCTGTTGCCCAGGCTGGAGGGCAGTGGCACGCTCCCGGCCACCGCAGCCTCAACCTGCTGGGCTCCGGCGATCCTTCCACGTCAGCCTTTCAAGTAGTTGGAAGTATAGGCGAGCACTATCACGCCCGGCTAATTTTTGATTTATTGTAGAGATGAGGTCTCGCCAAGTTGCCTGGGTGGGTCTCGAACCCACGGGATCAGGCAATCCACTCATCTCAGCCTCCCAAAGCACGGGATTGCAGGCTGAGCCACCAAGCCCAGCACTATACTATTTTTTTAAAAAAATTAATTTTAAATATGTGGGGTACAATTCAGGGTTAGGTATACAAATGTTCATTATGTAAGTACCCTTGTTGATGAGGTGTGCCCCCTGCTCCCCTGGCAGTTTCCCATTACTGCCAGTCCCACACCTGCCCTTCCCTGGCAGTTTCCCACTACTGCCAATTCCTTTCTTATAGTATTAGGATAGTTGTTCAAGGTCTGCTTATGAGTGAGAACATGTAATACTCAGTTCTTTGTTTCTGTCATGGATCACTCAGTATTATAGACTCAAAGTCCATCCAGGTTGCTGTGAAGTTCATAATTTTGTCCTTTTTTATGGCTGCATAATATTCCATCATGCATATGTACCACATTAAAAAAAATACAGTCCTCTTTCCATGGGCAGTATGGTTGGTTTCATGTTTTTTGCTATTGTGAATAATGCTGCAATAAACACGTGTGTGCAGGTATCTTTTTAATAAAGTGATTTGAGTTCCTCCCAGTATATTCCCAGTAGGGAGACTGCAGGCTCATATGGGAGGTGAATTTTAAGATCTTTTAGGAATCATCACACTGTTTTCCACAGAGGTTGTACTAGGTTACACTTTCACCAACAGTGTGGAAGTATTCCCTTATTGCTGCATCCTCTCCAGCATCTGTTGTTTTTTTTTTGTTATTGATGATGGCCGTCCTGACTGGAGTTAGGTGGTATCTCAGTGTGGTTTTAATTTGCATTTCTTTGATGACTAGTGAGGATGAGCATTTTTTCATGTATCTGTTGGCTTCTCATATGTCTTTTTTTGAGAAGTGTCTATTCATATCTTTTGCCCAGTTTGTAATGAGATTGTTTTTCTTTTGGGGGGGTATGTTTCAGTTCCTTGTAGATTCTAGATGTTAGGCCTTTGGTTGCAAATATTTTTTTCCCAGTTTGTGGACTGTCTCCCTGCTCTCTTGATGGTTTCTTTTGCTTTGCAGAAGCTTGTAAGTTTGATGAGGTCCCACTTGTCTATCTTTTACGGCATGGGCACTTGGGTTTGATCAGGAATTGGTTGCCAGTTCCAATTTCCATAAGGGTGTCTCCTGCCTTTTCTAAGATTTTTATAGTTTGAATAACCACATTTTTTTAACTTTTAAATTTTTTATTTTAAAGATGTGGGTTACAATTCAGGGTTAGGTATACAAATGTTCATTATGCAGTTATCCTTGTTGAAGGGGTGTGCCCCCCCTTCTCCTGGCAGTTTCCCTCAACTGTCAATGCAATCCCCTCTCCTCTGGGAGTTTCCCACTACTGCCAGTCCCTTTCTTATAGTATTATGATAATTGTTCAAGGTCTTCTTATGAATGAGAACATATGGTACTCTGTTCTTTGTTTCTGTGAGAGATCACTGAGTATGATAGACTCTAAATCCATCCAAGCTGTTGCGAAGATCATATGTTTGTCCTTATTTATGGCTGCATAATATTCCATTGTGTATATGTACCACTTTTTTTTAATCCAGTCTAGTTTTGATGGGCAGCACAGTTGGTTCCATGTTTTTGCTACTGTGAATAGTGTTGCAATAAACGTGCAGGTGCAGGTATCTTTTTGGTAGAATGATTTGAGTTCCTCCAGGTATATTCCCAATAGGAGAATTGTTGGGTCATATGGAAGGTCTATTTCTAGTTCTTTCAGAAATTGCCACACTACTTTCCAAAGAGGTTGCACTAGTTTGCATTCCCACCAGCAGTGTAGAAGTGTACCTTTTTCTCTGCATTCTCGCCTGCATCTGTTCTTGTTTGTTTTATTAATGATGGTCATTTTTACTGAGGTTAGGTGGCATCTTAATGTGGTTTTGCTTTGCATTTCTCTGATGATTAGTGAGATTGAGCACTTTTTCATGTGTCTGTTGGCTGCCCATACATCTTCTTTTGAGAAGTGTCTATTCATGTGCTTTGCCCACTTTTGAATGGGGCTGTTTGTTTTTTTCCTTTTGGCATGTTTGAGTTCCTTGTAAATCCTACATGTTAGGCCTTAGATACACAATTGGCAAATATTTTTTCCCAGTTTGTGGGCTGTCTCCTTGCTCTCTTGATAGTTTCTTTTGCTTTGCAGAAGCTTTTCAGGTCGATGAGGTCCCATTTGTCTATCTTATCTCTTACGGCATGGGCACTTGGAGTTTTGATCAGAAATTGGTTGCCAGTTCTAATTTCCATAAGGTTGTCTCCTGGATTTTCTAAGATTCTTACAGTTTGAGGTTTTTCTGTTGAGGTCTTTGATCCATTTAGAATTAATTTTTGTGTATGGTGATAGGTAGGGGTCCTGTTTCAATCTTCTGCATGTGATCAGCCAGTTGTCCCAGCACCATTTACTGAATAGGTTCTCCTGTCCCCAGTGGTTGTTGTTAGAGGCTTTGTCAAAGATGAATTGATTGAGAAATTGAGATTTTGTTTCCAGAATCTCTGTCCTATTCCATTGGTCCATATACCTGTTCTTGTACTAATACCAGGCTGTTTTGATTATTATAGCTTTATAATAAAGATTAAAGACTGGAAGTGTGATACCTCCCACTTTTTTTTTCCCTGAAGATTGCTTTGGCTATTCGTGGTCATTTATGTTTCCGTGTGAATTTCCGTATTGTTTTTTCCAGGTCTGAGAAAAATTGTCTTGGTAATTTAATGGGTATTGCATTGAATCTGTAGATTGCCTTTGGAAGGATGGACATCTTAACAATGTTGATTCTTCCTATCTATGAGCATGGAATACTTTTCCATTTGTTTGTGTCTTCTTGGATTTCTTTGAGCAGTGTTTTGTAGTTCTCATTGTAAAGATCTTTCACTTCTCTGGTTAGGAAGATACCAAGGCATTTCATTTTTGGGGTGGCTATTGTGAATGGGGATTGTGTTTTTTATTTGGTTCTCTGCCTGCTTGTTGTTGGAATATAAGAATGTAACTGTCTTTTGCACATTTATTTTGCACTCCAAGACTTTGCCATAGTCCTTTATCAGTGCAAGCGGGTTTTGGACAAATTTTCTTGGGTTTTCAAGGTATAGGATCATATTGTCAGCAAAGAGGGATAACTAGCTTCCTCTTCTCCTATTTGGATATCCCTGATTTCCTTCTCTTGTCTAATTGCTCTAGATAGGACTTCCAACACAATGTTGAACAAGAGAAGTGAGAGTGGACAGCCTTGTCTTATTCTGGTTTTCAGGGGAAACGTTTCCAGTTTCTGTCCATTTAGTAGTATGCTACCTGTAGGTTTATCATAGATGGCACTTACTATTTTAAGGTATATTGCTTTCACACCTAGGTATTTGAGGACTTTTATCAAGAAGGCATGCTAGATTTTATCAAAAGATTTTTCTACATCTAATGATATAATCATGTGGTTCTTGTTTTCACATATGTGATGTATTTGATTACGTTTATGGTCCTGTGGATGTTGAGCCAGCCCTGCATCCTAGGGATGAAGCCTACACGGTCATGGTAGATGATTTTTGAGATGTGTTGTTGGATCTGTTTTTTTAGAATCTTGTTGAGGAATTTTGCTTTTATGTTTGTAAGGGATATTGGCCTGTAGTTCTCTTTTTTTGTTGGATCTCTACCCAGTTTGGGTATCAGTGTGATGTTAGCTTTGTAAAATAATTTGGGTAGAATTCCATCTTTTTAAATTATCTGGAATACTTTCAATAGGATTGGGATCAGCTCATCCTTGTACATTTTGTAGAATTCTGTTGGACCTGCTCAGCTCCAGGGCTTTTTTTGGTAGTTAGTTTTCTTATGACAGTCAATCTCCTGGGTTGTTATTGGTCTTTTTAGTGTTGCAGCATTTTCTTGTTTCAACCTTGTGAGGTTGTGTGATGTCAGAAAGTCCTCCGTTTCATTTAGGTTATCAAATTTTTTCCGTACAGGTGTGTATCGTAATCTCTGATAATCTTCTGTATTTCTTCAGGATAAGTTGTGATTTGATCTTTTGTATTTCTGATTGTGTTTATTTGGGTCTTTTGTCTCTTTTTCTTAAACAACAACCACTCTACTGGAGCCGGGCTCGGTGGCTCAGCCTGTAATCCCGCACCTTTGAGAGGCTGAGGTGAGTGGATTGCCTGAGCCTGCGGGTTCGAGACCTGCCTGGGCAGGCGAGACCTCATCTCTACAATAAATCAAAAAATAAAAAAATTAGCCGGGCGTGGTAGCATGCACCTGTAATTCCGGCTACTCGGAAGGCTGAGGCGGAAGGATCACCAGAGCCCAGCAGGTCGAGGCTGCGGTGGCCGGGAGCGGCCAGTGCACTCCAGTCTGGGCGACAAAGTGAGACTCCAACTCAAAAAAAAAAAAAAAAAAAAAAAAGAAAAGAAAAACAAAGAGACAGAGGGAATACTGAAAACAATTACTAATAAAAAACTCATTATGGACAAGGTATATTTATTTAGATTAGCAGCCAGTTTCCTTTCAGAAACCATTGAGCTCAAACAGCAGTGGGATGACATATTTCAAGTGGTGAAAGGATAAAACTTTCAACCAAAAATTTCATATCTGGAAAAACTATCCTGAGAACCTAGGTCTAGCTGGACTAAAATTTCCACATCCTTTCAGCATTCTGAAGGCTTTGGCATTTCTACTTAGTAAGAATTCCCAATCAGCTGTTCTCTGATGAGCTTCTTGGGGTATCACCCGGAGCATAGGTGCTTACGATTGCAGACTTTGAGGGGTTTCTTCTCTATAGCTTACTCCTTCAACACCCTGTTCCCAAATCCCAGCCACCTTGGGAACCCTGAGGTTTGATCTCTGTTTCCTTTGCTAGTGAGATTGACTCTCTCTGCTTGAGTCCCATTTCTCTGCATTGTAGTGAGGGAAAAAACTTCTAGGAAGAAAGCTGATGAGGATGTGGATCTAACTTTCAGGTATCTCCATTCTTTCAAAGATGATAATCATGGGTTGGATATTGTTTTATGGCTGCAACAACTACATTGTTTGTTTTCTGTAGCTTTTATACTTGTTGACAGCGGAAGGATGAATTTTCCATATAGGGAAACAGAAAATCTCTAATCCTTCAATAGTCATTTGCATTTGAAATTCTGCATAGGGTAATTTGACACCTCACATTAAAAATTAATATTTTATATTTGTTGCTAGTTGCAACCTCAATTCCAGCTTTAACAGCCTTAGACACACAGATAGGCAGATTGCTTTATTCTAATATATATTAGTATATATGCCCTTTGAAGTTAAAGCATTTTCACCTTGATGTAGAAATGGCTTATACTATTATGTCTCATTTTAAAAATGTTTTCTTTTTTTTTTTTTTTGAGTTGGAGTCTCACTCTATTCCCCAGACTGGAGTGCAGTGGCCGTTCCCGGCCACTGCAGCCTCAACCTGCTGGGCTCTGGCGATCTTTCCGTCTCAGCCTTCCAAGTAGCTGGAGCTACAGGCGCGCACTACCACGCCCAGCTAATTTTTTGATTTATTGTAGAGATGAGGTCTTGCCAAGTTGCCCAGGCAGGCAATCCACTCACCTCGGCCTCCCAAAGCACGGGATTAGAGGCTGAGCCACTGAGCCCAGCCTAAAAATGTTTTCTTCATGGAACGAACCATGCTGCCCATCAAAAGAGGACTGGATAAAAAAAATGTGGTACATATACACAATGGAATATTATGCAGTCATAAAGAACAAAATCATGAACTTCACAGCAACCTGGATGGACTTAAGAGTCTATAATACTGAATGATCTTTCACAGATACAAAGAACTGAGTATCACATGTTCTCAATCATAAGTGGACCTTGAACAACCACTGCAATTCTATAAGAAAAGGATTGACTGTAGTGGGAAGCTGAGAGGGTGGGAGGGGAGGCAGGATTGACAGTAGTGGAAATCTGCCTGGGGAAGGGGGACACACCTCATCAACAAGAGTATCTGCATAGTGAACATTTGTATACCTAACCCTGAAATGTACGCTGCAATTTTAAAATAGAAGTATTTTAAAAGTTAAAAAATGTTTTCTTACCCAAATATTTTAAAGCAATTCTCCTAATTTTTATAGCAATTTTACTTTTTCATATTTGTCTTTATTATTCATATAATTTATTTCTTTTTATATCTATATAGAAAATATTTAATCATGGTGGGTTTGGTATAATATTCATAATAGAAAAGAACTTAGGAAATGATGAATCAAAAAACAGGGTAGAAATCTCCATGAATAATAGCGGTGAACAAGAAAAGAAAATAATAATAAGCAAATGAATGTGGTTGTTTCTGATCATCACACTCCAGTTGCCTCTGACTTCTGACTGTCTGGGTTCCCCGCACCTTCAATGACATCAGGATATTACGAGTGTCCTGCAAACCACAGCTCCTTAGAACTTTTCAAGGATGCAGTTGCTCTCCTCAAGCTCAATATTTCTTAAATCTACAGAAAGAGTATTTTATGGTTTCTCATGTGGGAGAAAGAAATGATAACCAGATTGCTCATGCACAGCATATATATTTCCACATGGTTGTCTTCATGACTTTTTGACTCCTTTCTACACATTACAGCAGAATTTGTGACATCTAACCCTGTATAGCTGGACCGTCACTAAGTCAAAATCCAAACCGTCAAACTTCAGAACCACTCCTTTTTGCTCAAGATATCCCAAATGAGTCCAGAATCTCTGATGGTCACACCCATGTCAATACATTCAGCCTGATCTCTAAATGTGTTTCCCTCTTCCCAGAGGCCTTTCTCACATATATTCCCCATTCCTTTACTAATGAAATTAGGTAAAATTTTGCAGTTATTGCTCTCTGTAAACCTCCAGGCTTTGATTTTATTGTTTGCTCTCTGACTTTTACTTGGATCTGCTCTAGTTACAAATCTTAAGGCAAACGGAGGGACAGTCAGGGAGGGGCAGAAACAAAAGTCTTCTGTTTTTGGGTTCACTGCCTCAGGCCAGTCATTATTATTTTTTTCTTTTTTAACTTACCTGTATTTGTTACAACCTCTTTAAGCAGAATGTGACTTGGGCACTACATTTCCATTCACAAGCCTAACAAAGTTCTTTGCTGAATGGTTTTACAACACACCTTGGTAGGCCTATAATTTTTTCTAGACAATACTTTTCTTTGGAAGATAAGTCCTGGAGAGAGTTTCTCCCATCAAATTGCTTCAGTTTAACATACTTACTTCTAGAGGACTAGCACATGCAGAATTGGTATCTACAGGGATGAAAATTTAAAGTCAATCCTAGAAGATGAAACTCAAGTAATTTAAACAAACAGTTTTCTTCTAAGGGTCAGTTATATATTATGTTTTTCAAGAAAGGTTCTTGTCCTATTGCCCAGGCTGGAGTTCAGTGGTTGGATCATAGCTCACTGCAGCCTCAACCTCTTGGTCTCAAGCCAGCCTCCTGCCTCAGCCTCCTGAGTAGCTGGGACAACAGGCATGTGCCATCACACTCATCTAATTTAAATTTTTTTTGTGAAGATGGAGTCTTGCTATGTTTCCCAAGTGAATTTAGAATCCCTGGCCTCAAGCAATTCTCTTGCTTCAGCCTCTCAAAGTGCTGGAATTACAGAAGTGAGCTACCACACCCTGCTCAGGTCAGTTCTCTACAGGACTGACTATGATAGTAGGACACTTTTATCACATGGTTAATAGAGGTTCTTTTGCTGTTTAAATAGGCCCTGTAGTTCCAGAGATCCCCCAAATCTGCATTCCAATGTAAAGGACTCCATTCTTTTTTAATCAATGTGATACATTTTTACTAATAGTCCTGGAAAGACCACGAAATCAGGATATACTGCAAATTTTTGACAAACAGGATCAGAGGGTGAATTTAATTTTTAGTTGCATCAACCCTGCTGATAATAAAAAATAATGCATTATTTTTAGAAAGTCAGAAACACTTTGGTTCTCAGTATGTCCCTTGAGTCAAGAATTTAAACCTAAAGGCCAATACCTTAAGAAATAAGATAGACAAGTGGGACTCATCAAATTAATGAGCTTCTGCAAGGCAAAAGAAACCATCAAGAGAGCAGGGAGAAAATCCACAGAGTGGGAAAAAATATTTGTCAACTGTATATCTGACAAAGGCCTAACATCTAGGATCTACACGGAACTCAAACGCGCCAAAAGGAAAAAAACAAACAGTCCCTTTAAAAAGTGGGTAAAACGCCAGGCTCAGTGGCTCAGCCTGTAATCCTGCGCCTTTGGGAGGCTGAGGTGAGTGGATTGCCTGAGCCTGTGGGTTCGAGACCCACCTGGGCAGCGAGACCTCATCTCTACAATAAATCAAAAAATCAGCCGGGCATGGTAGTGCATGCCTGTAATTCCAGCTACTTGGAAGGCTGAGGTGGAAGGATCGCTGGAGCCCACCAGGTCAAGGCTGCAGTGGCCGGGAGCGGCCACTGCACTACGGTCTGGGTGACAGAGTGAGACTCCAACTCAAAAAAAAAAAAAAAGTAGGTAAAAGACATGAATAGACACTTCTCAAAAGAAGATATATGGGCAGCCAACAGACACATGAAAAAGTGCTCAGCCTCACTCATCATCAGATAAATGCAAATCTAAACCACATTGAGATACCACCTAACCTCTGTAAGAATGGCCATTATTAATAAAACAAACAACAAAGATGCTGGCGAGGATGTGGAGAAAAAGGAACGCTTCTACACTGCTGGTGGGAATGCAGACTAGTGCAACCTCTTTGGAAGACAGTGTGGCGATTTCTGAAAGAACTAGAAATTGACCTTCCATATGACCCAGCAATTCTCCTATTGGGAATATACCCAGTAGAACTCAAATCATTCTATGACAAAGTGTCGCTTTCAATAACGACTCTCACACGACTCTTCTGCAAGCTGCTTTAATCCCAGGTTACTACATCGTTCTTCTCCTCTTTCTCCTATTCGTGACCTTAAATCTAGTATCTCTGCCAATCAATTAAGGTAACGCGGCACGCACCGATAGGCCCGTAAGAGAGGATTGTATGCTGACATCCTTTAGTTGCCTTATTAGGGCTTGTTTTGTCTTGTGGTCTGGCTGCTTCGGGCGCCATGTTAGGGCGGAGGCGCTCCACAGCTCCCCATTTTTTATTTATTTTGGCAGGAGAGGGTAGTGGTCACAGCCCCCATATAACAAGGACCATGTAAGACAGTCTATCTCGCGCGTGTAATCGCCAGACCACTGCCCACCTGTCCGACACCGATTTTCTGGGGATGGGAGAGGCGGTGTCAACCCATATGCAGCTGGACATGCCCTCCACGGGATAACTCCTCCTGGGCCCCTGTGTGCAGTACTATTCTCACATCCTGCCCTGTTCTTATTGCCCTAACGCGGCAACCCGGACCTGAGGGGATTGATCCACCTCCATGGCAGCAAAGGCCTGCGCTAGTAGCGCACGGTCACGTACACTGCATTGATGCATACGGCAGAGACAATAGAGGCACAGGACACAACAAGAGAATAACAAAAAGGCCATTGAACCCATTCCCGCCCACTCTTTAAGGTGGTATGCCGCCTGGGCGATCCGGGAGGCCAAGGTTTGAGCGACTACTGGATCTACTCTGATGGCGCTGATGATTTCACGACGTAGAGCCTCCGTCAGGTTGTCAAAACTCTTGGGACCAATTACCTAAAAGATGGAGGGAAAGCTCTCGAGAGAGGTTAGCAGCAATAGTCATATTGTGGTATGGGATGCCGGTTACGCATAAAGCAATAGTGTGCCATTCACACCCTATTTGCACCATGCGCCAGAGAATGTCTACTTGTTCTTGTACCACGTCAACGCTTTGGTTTAAGATCATAATGCCGCCACACAAGTGACTGTTAATATTACTTTGGCAGCAACAGTGGAAGACAAGGTGTTTAAAGTGGTGGCGGTCTGTACTGTGGTACACATGGCAACAGCGGCTGTAGCAGCTGCAGCGGCCGCCATTGCAATTGCTGCAATGATGGCGGCTGTAATGCCGAAGTCTCTCCTTTGTCTAAAAAAAGAGAGGGCATTAGGGCCCTCCACAGGAACAGGCAAGTAGGATGGTAAACGTAGCACCACAGCAACGTGAAATGTAGAGGCGTTCCAGCACAGGGTGTAGAAGCAGGTGCGATTGTCACAGGTAAGAAGGCGTTGCTAACTAGGAAAAGGAGAGGAGGAGGAAGGCAAACCGGGGTTCGTTCCTCGGGGGTCTTTGTAGTGCGTGTTAGTCGCTCAGGCACCCACACCGGGTCTGGGCTGTCCTGTGGAAAAACACACACAGATCCTCTCGCCCACGTTAATACTGGGTCGGGACCTCTCCATTGTCCCGTGATAACATCTTTCCATTTAACATAGCCCCTTTTATGCAGTACTGCGCCCAGCTGGCGGTCCGCAGCAGAATTGTTCTCGTTGTCCAGCTGAAGAAAATTTAAAGTTAATAATGCTAATGACAGTCTTTGTTTAGGTTTGTAACCCATACCTATTCCCCCTTTTTGTTTTTGAAGTAGTTCTTTTAGTGTGCGATGAGCCCTCTCGACTATCCCTTGACCTTGGGGATTATAAGGGAGCCCATGGCGCAGGTCCACGTTCATTTGTGCACAGAACCGTTGAAATGTTCGGGAGGTGTAGGCGGGGCCATTATCTGTTTTGATTTGCTGAGGCATGCCCCAGGCGGCCCACGCCTCCAAGCAATGGGAGATAACATGATGTGCCTTTTCTCCAGCCATGGCCGAGGCAAACAAAATTCCGGAACAGGTATCTATGGAAACATGGACATACTTGAGGTTACCGAACTCTGCCACATGAGTGACGTCCATTTGCCAAACCCGTGAGGGGAGAAGGCCTTTTGGATTCACCCCCATGAAGGGGGGTGGTGGAAAGTAACACATGATTTGCAAGATTTTACAATATCTCTGGCCACATGACGTGGTATTTGGAAACGGGTCTGTAATGTTTTTGCATGAAAATCTTGTGCCTTTTGGGCAGGGGTTACAAGGAAAGCCTGTTGAAGTCGCGTAATGTTGTCAGCCTGGGCATTACCCTCACTGAGGGGTCCTGGTAGGCCAGTGTGCGCACGGATATGCTGAACAAAGAATGGCTCTGAACGTTGCCATATCAGCTGTTGAATTTTGGAGGCAAATGTATGTATAGGGCTAGCGGGAGATATTCGGCCTGCCACTTCAAGAGATTTAACTAAATTGATTACGTATTGGGAATCTGACAACAAGTTAAATGATCGAGAAAAACGTTGAAATACAGCCAAAACAATTTGAAGCTCTACCTGCTGAGGAGAGCAGGACTGGAATTGTATTACCGTGGGGGAATGTCCATCTGCCACATATGCGCCAAGGCCAGTTTTGGAACCGTCTGTGAAGATATTAATAGCCTGATGAATGGGGTCATTTCGAGTGATTTGAGGAAAATGACCGGGGGTTCTTTTACAAAGGACAGCATGGGATCTTTTGGGAAATGATTATCTATCTGTCCTACAAAGCTGCACCTTAGGATAGCCCATACATCCACTGTAGCAGCCAATGTCTGCACTTGATAGGCGGTGTATGGCACCACGAGAAGGTGCGGCTGTTGGCCAAAATGCATTAGGCATTGTTGTAGTCCACGGATGGCCAACTCAGCAACAGCGGTTGGATAATGCTCCACTGTTTTTAGTATGGCAGTCTTCGGATGGATCCATAATAAGGGGCCATCCTGCCACAGTACTCCGTTGGCTGAGTCTGAGTAGGGAGAATACAAAGCCATATAGGACTCTCTAAGGAAACACGCCTAAGAGCGGGTGTACTAATTGCCTTTTCTACCTTATGTAGGGCCTCTCTAGCCTCCTCTGTGAGGGATCTAGGGGAGTCTAAATGCGGATCCCCTAACAGGATGTCATATAAAGGACGTAAATCTTGATTTGGAATTCCTAATGACGGGCGGACCCAATTAATATCCCCTAGCAGTTTTTGGAAATCATTGAGGGTTCTCAAATTATCTGTTCTAATGGTAAGCTTCTGGGGTGTGATAGTATCAGGGGAGATTTTTGATCCCAAATAGTCTATTATCTTGTCTTTCTGAATCTTATCAGGAGAAATATAGAGGCCCTGAGCCTCCAAGGCCTTAATCACTTGTGTAAAAGCCTGTTGGTTAGCAAAACGGCCCTGCCCCAACAGCATATCAACGTCCCAAGCCCCGTTACCCGCCGCCCGGTTTCTTGCTGCCTGCTCATTAGCCAATTCTATGTAATAGGCCTTCCAATCTAAATATTGTCCCTGGTTCATGCAAGCCTTCACTAATCTCTGCCAGTCTCCGGGGGTCATGGCGAACCCGGGCTAGTGCCTCCACCATTGCTGTCGTGAAGGCAGCAGTGAGCCCGTACGTTCGTACGGCCTCCGCGAGGTTTTTCACTGTTTTGAAATCTAATGGTTCATGGTACCGGTTCCCTGCATTGTCCACGAACACCGGAAAAGTTTGCCATGTGCCGCTGGCATGGATCTCCCTCCACACTTCATTGTTGAAAGAAGCGCCTCCTTTTCCGGGAGGCGCAGAAGGATTATATGGGGGAGGAACTCCTACCGACCCAGGGACAGAGGATCCGCCCTTATCTTGGGCGCGGCCCCGACTGAGTTCTAACTTTTCAACTCGAGTCACGAGATCTCTAAGTTCCTCATCTGACTCTAGTTCTGAGTCAGAGGCTGCCTCGCTGTTCCCTCTTGAGGAAGTTGATCGTTCCTCTTTTATTTGGTCAAGCGCTGCTTGGCCTTGCTCGACTGTTTGCACGCACTTTTGATCTTCCAAACAGGCACGAACCAGTCTCCAAAGGGGGTGGACCCCCCCTGCCACCTCTCCTAGCTCTCGGGGCGGTCAATATCCTGCCCCACTTTGTCCCAACTACCCGCTGTGAGATTCCCCGAAACGGCAAACCACGGTGCAATCTCGTCTACCTGTGTGATAAAATCAGTCAAGGTTTTATCCCTTAATTTTAGTCCTTTTGTTCTTAGGAGAGTTTTAAGAGCCTGAAAAAGTGGGTGAGAGGAAGTAGTGCCCATGTTAGCAAAAAGGGGATCACCTCTACATCGAGGGCCCTTTTAGATCGCCTCTTTACCGAGGACCTTCCCAAATCGCCTCTTTACCGAGGACCTTCCCAAATCGCCTCTTTACCGAGGACCTTCCCAAATCGCCTCTTTGCCGAGGACCTTCCCAAATCGCCTCTTTACCGAGGACCTTCCCAAATCGCCTCTTTACCGAGGACCTTCCCAAATCGCCTCTTTGCCGAGGACCTTCCCAAATCACCTCTTTGCCGAGGACCTTCCCAAATCGCCTCTTTACCGAGGACCTTCTTAAATTGCCTCTTTACCGAGGACCTTTCTAGTTTCTTCCCTCCCTTGTGGGATCTACATACCAGTCGACTGCCCTGAGCAGCTGCAGTTCTGAATCCAAGGATTTCGGCTTCTTCGAGTTCCCCGTACGGGCCACCACTTGTCGCTTTCAATAACGACTCTCACACGATTCTTCTGCAAGCTGCTTTCATCCCAGGTTACTACATCGTTCTTCTCCTCTTTCTCCTATTCGTGACCTTAAATCTAGTATCTCTGCCAATCAATTAAGGTAACGCGGCACGCACCGATAGGCCCGTAAGAGAGGATTGTATGCTGACATCCTTTAGTTGCCTTATTAGGGCTTGTTTTGTCTTGTGGTCTGGCTGCTTCGGGCGCCATGTTAGGGCGGAGGTGCTCCACAACAAAGATACCTGCACACGTATGTTTGTTGCAGCTTTATTCACAATAGCAAAAACATGGAACCAACTGTGTTGCCCGTTGAAGCTGGACTGAATTAAAAAAATGTGGTATATATACACAATGGAATATTATGCAGCCATGAAGAAGGACAAATATTTGGACTTTATAGCAACTTGGATGGATTTGGAGTTGATCATACTCAGTGACTTATCACAGAAACAAAGAACTGAGTTCCATATATTCTCACTCATAAATGGACCTTGAACAATTATAATAGTGGAAAACAGTTGGGGGTGGGGGTGGGATGGGCAGTTGAGGGAAACTGCTAGGGGAGGGAGGTGCATGCCTCATCAACAAGGGTACCTGCATGATTAATGTTTATATACCTAACCCTGAATTGTACCCCACATCTCTATAATAAATAAATAAATAAATAATAAAAAAGAAAGTCAAAAGCACAGTTACAAGTAGTCAAACTACATAGTTAGTAGACTTGCAATCTTTCCCTTTCTTCATTAAAGTTTATAGCATGAGTTGCTCAGTCCATTAGGCATTCCATTTGAAACCAATAGTGATTTAAAAATTTGTCCCCTGAAAAATTATGTTGATCATCATCAGTACAGAGTCAGGGTTGCTAAGTGAATGAACATGTCAGTACAATGATTTAGAAAAGCAAATTGACAATGTATATGAAAAAACTTAAGCATGCATGAAGTATTTGGCTTAATGTTTATTATATGGTTACTCTATAATTTTTTAAAAATTCCAAACATTGAAGAATCTTTATGTGCAAAGATGTTTGTCAAAATATTTTTAAATTTTCTTATTTCAGTAGCTTTTGGGGGGCATCAATTTTTGTTCTGGGCTTTAAGTATACCCACCACTCCTTGCCAAAATATTATTTACAAAACAAGATGGAAGCAGACGGATCCAAAAGAAGTTTGGCTACATCTCCTGGTTTGAACTGGGATGCAGTTTGCAAAAGTGTGTAAACTTTATGCAGAATTTATAACATGAAAAACTTCTTGTATCGTAAGACATTAAAAAAGCAACATTCAAGATCACTCATAACATATGAATGCAATTTTGTAAAATGAAATGTATACATAGAAAACAACAGAATGAAAATCAGCACCACAGCACAGGACAGCTCCAGGGATCTCCATTCCCCCCAGCAGTCTAGGAAGATTAAAGAGTATATTAGCAATAATTTTTTTAGGGAAGGGCTAGGTAATATTTTTGTCTTTTTTCTGTGCATCTTACAATCTTCTGTAATTAAATAAGTTTTTATTTTTTCCAATATAATAATACAATTTTTAACATTCAAAATAAAACATTTGAGTAAAATAACAATGAAAAGTGACTGGGCATGGTGTTGTGAACCTGTGGTCCTAACTTTTTAGGAGGCTGAGGTGGGAGGATCACTTGACCCCAGGAGTTTAACCTGTAGTTCCCTATGATCATGCCTGTGAATACCCACTGCACTCCTGCTTGGGTTACACAGTGAGACCCAGTCTGTCAGATGACGATGATAATGATGATGATAATGAAAAGAAGTTCAGATATTCTTGCTAGTTCAGCCTAAAAAAACCTCATTTGAAATCCACAGTGCAGAAATACCTACTGGTAGCTCCACAATGAATTCTTTCTCCATAATCCATAATTCATCCTTTGATTATAGAGTTCAGCTAGGCAATGACATCAACAATAAGATGAACGAGTAAAGGAGATTCTTCCCTTTCACAGTTGAAAATCTTAATCCCTGAGAAATTGAAGTCTTGGTCTAGGTTCACTGAAAGTGTTGACTTTGAGAATTACGGGACACTCAGCCTCCTGCAGATCCATCTGGTCATAAGCCACACCAGTGAAGGTTCCACAACAGCAGGAATAGCACCTGAGATCCTGGAACGTTCACACTCGTGGATGGTCCACATCCAGTGGAATGCAGTTGAAGGGTGGACCAAGGTAAGAGTCCAGTTCCTTCCTTCAGTTGGGGGTAGCACATGGGTGAGTCATTCAGCTACCTGTGAGGTATATGGTGTTCCTTGAGTTATCTTTAGTTCCTTTGCTAAAAACTCCACCTGCACATACAAAACTATACAGGGAGACCCCCAAAAGCAAAATTATTTTTTTGGAGGGTGGGTCCCTTGTAGTATAGGCTTCCCCCACTAGGTAAGCATTCTAGGAGCACATCGGTTTTTATCTGAAAGTTTTGAGAAGGTTGCATCATGATTTGTGGAAGAAATGTTCTGAGTGCAAACAGGTGACTGGTTCTTCCACCATAACAATGCACCTGCCCACACTGTGCTGAGTGTTCAGCAGTTATTGACACACACACACACACACACACACACACACACACACACACACACACACACGACATGACCCCTGTCCCCCACCCTCTCTATTCACCTGATCTCTCCCAGAGCCACTTTTTTTTTGGTTCTCTGGTTGAAATGAGTCCTCAAAGGGAAGCGTTTTGCCAATGTGGTAAAGGTGAAACAAAAATGACAGAAGTACTAAAAGGCATAAAAATAGATGAATTCAAAATTGTCTTGAGCAGTGGAAAAAGTACCTCAATAGGTGTAGAAGTCTGACAACTAAGTTCGTGAACTAATCCCAGAAACCGTGATACATACCTCATTGCTGAATATCACTGTAGTCACCTTCAAAGTACTCCTCTTGGGAAGCTATGCACTTATGCCTTGCCTAGTGCAACTGTCAAAGCAATTTTGGAACTCTTTTTCTGGAATGATCATTGGAGCTGTTGTTGTATTACCCTTAATGTTCTGAGGACATCAAAATGTCTTCCTTTCAATATTTCCTTTATCTTTGGGTTAAAAAAAGTCATTGGGAGGCAGATCAGGTGAGTAGGGAGGTGTTCCAATACAGTTACTTGTTTACTGGCTACAAACTCCCTCACAGACAGTGCTGCGTGAGCTGGTGCATTGTCATGATGCAAGAGCCATGAATTCTTGGCGAAAAGTTCAGGTTGTTTTGTCTAATTGCTTCACACAACCTTTTCAGCACTTCCAAATAGTAAACTTGGTTAACTGTTTGTCCACTTGATACAAATTTATAATGAAGAGTCCCTCTGATATCAAAAAAGTTTAGCAACATTGTTTTAACCCTTGATTTGAACTGCTGGAACATTTTTGGTTGTGGAGAATTGGCTGAATTCCACTGTACACTTTGATGGTTTGTTTCAGGGTTGACTAGGTTCACCCATGTTTAATTACCTGTGATAACATGGCCCAAAACATCATCTTGTCTCGCCAAAAGATATTGGCAAATTTTGACTCTCATTTGCTTTTGTTCATTGGTGAGCTCCTGCAGAACCATTTTTGCACACACATTTCTCATGCCAAGATTTTTCAGTTAGGATTTTCCTGTTTCTCTATCAATGTTTATTTTGTCTGGTATTCTTTTCACAGTCATCCAACAATTTTGATGCACAATTCAATAAATTTTTGCAATGTTTTCATCAGTTCTGCTTGTAGTTGGGCATCCTGATCTCTCTTCATCAGTGACACTTTCTCTCCCCTCAGAAAAAATGTTTAATCTGTTTGTACGCTGCCATTTTCTTCATGGTATTATCTCCAAAAACTTGAATTAAAATATTCCTGATTTCACTTCCATTCTTGCCAAATTTAACAAGAAATTTAAAGTTCATTTGTTGTGCTAATGCAAGCTCCAACATTCTTGCAACAGCACACGAAAATATGCAAAGACAATAATGAACGCCACTCAGCAAGACATTACTACATGTTGACATGAATACAGCAGTGAGACACTGATATACCAAGGTTATGAAAGTTTACTGAGTTTTTTGTACAGTGCTGCCAATGTAATTGCACAGTGGCAAGTTTGCTAACTTAATTGTCAGGCCTCGTATTGCATCAGAGAGTACTTTGAAGGTGACTGAAGCTTAAACATGTAAGAATCAACACGTACATTTCAAATAAGTAAATTCCATTGGGAGGGTCTTCCTTGTATATAAGCAAGATTTTTTTAGAAATGCAAACATGACTTTCCTAACACTAAGGCCAAACACTGTCCCAGTGAATCATCCTAGTTGGTTAACCTCCTAACTCTTACTGAGATTTGCCCCAGAGTTGCATCTGAGCATTTAAACCCAAGACAGAAAGTCATTCTGGGGTTTGGACCTGGTTGATCTGGGACTATGCTCTGAAGAAAGGCTTACTACCTGAAGAAGAGCAAGTGTGAGCTCTGAGTTAAGAGATAAAGTCCTGAGGGGAGAAGACAGATGGGAAGATTCCCAAGCAAACTCAGGAATTTACCATAGAAAGGATTTGGGAATATATTACCCAACCTCTTTTGTTATTGTGATAAAACACAGGTAAATACAAAATTTGCAGTGTAACCATTTTAAGTGTAAAGTGCAGTGACATTTAGTAGATTCACAATGTTATGCAACTGGCCTGGTGAGGTGAGGTGGCTTATGCCTGTAATCCCAGCATTTTGGGAGGCCAAGGCAGGAGAATTTCTTGAGCCCCAAATTTTGAGACCAGCCTAGACAACACAGTGAGACCTTATCTCTACAAAAAAACATAGCCTGATGTGGTGGTGTGCACCTGCAGTCTCAGCTACTTGGGAGGCTGAGATGGGTGGATTGCTTGAGTCCCGGAGGTCGTAGTTGCAGTGAGCTGTGATTGTCTCACTGCTCTCCAGCTTGGGTGACAGAGTGAGACTCAAAAATAAAATTAAAAAACGAACAAACAAACAAACAAAAACAACGCGATTTAACTATTTTCACTATCTAGTACCAGAGCATTTTTGTCACTCCAGAAGGAAACCTGTACCCAATAAATGGTCACCTTCCATTATCTCTGCCACCAGACCCTGGCACCACTAATCTGCTTTCTGTCTCTATGGATTTGCCTTTCATGAATATTTCATGAAAATAAAATCATACAGGGCCAGGCGCAGTGGCTCAAACCTGTGATTTCAGCACTTTGGGAGGTGGAGGTGAGAGGATGACCTGAGCCCAGCAGTTTGAGGTGAGAGGATGACCTTTGCCCGCCCGGACAACTTGGTGAGACCTCGTCTGTACAATAAATTAAAAAATAAGCTGGGCGTGCTAGTGCCCATCTGTAGTTCCAGCTACTTGGAAGGCTGAGGTGGAAGGATCACCTGAGCCCAGCAGGTCGAGACTGTGGTGGCCATGAGCGTGCCAGTGCACTCAGTCTAGGTGACACAGTGAGACTCTGACTCACAAAAAAAAAAAAAAAAAAAAGAAAGAAAGAAACCATACAATACCTGGTCTTTTGCAACTGGCTTCTTTCACTTTGTTTTCAAGAGTCATCCATTTTGTAGCATGCATCAGTCCTTTATTCCTTTTATGGTTAAATAATACTCCATTGCAGGAGTATGCTATATTTTGTTTATCTGTTCATCAGTTCATGGG
Organism: Cephalopachus bancanus; assembly: GCA_027257055.1. Taxonomy (NCBI): domain Eukaryota; kingdom Metazoa; phylum Chordata; class Mammalia; order Primates; family Tarsiidae; genus Cephalopachus; species Cephalopachus bancanus. The sequence continues at coordinate 4,009 of JAPVLO010002706.1, read as the reverse complement.
TATTTTCTTTTAAATCAAATAGAAAAAAAAAGAGGAGTTATATCTTTTGACAAAAGAGGAGTTTCAAACAAGAAAAATACTTACTTTTGTGTTTACCTATAAAGTCGCCTTTAGCAGTACACTTTATTGCTTCATATGGCTTCAAGACGCTGTGGTTTTTTATTTAAGCCTGGAAGACTGTTTAGCATTACTTGTAGGAAAGGTCTACTAGTCACAGACTCTTAGTTTTTTTCTTCCCTGTGAATGTCTTAATTTCTCCATTATTTCTGAAGGAGAGCTGTGTCAGATATAAAATTATTATTATTATTATTATTATTTATTTTTGAGTTGGAGTCTCACTCTGTCACCCAGACTGGAGTGCAGTGGCCGCTCCCCGTCACCACAGCCTCGACCTGCTGGGCTCAGGCGATCCTTCCGCCTCAGCCTTCCGAGTAGCTGGAACTACAGGTGCGCGCTACCACACCCGGCTCATTTTGATTTATTGTAGAGATGAGGTCTCGCCAAGTTGCCCAGGCGGGTCTTGAACCAGCGGGCTCAGGCAATCCACTCACCTCAACCTCCCAAAGGCAAGGGATTACAGGCTGAGCCACCGAGCCTGGCATAAAATTATTAGTTGACAATTTTTTCTTCCTCAATTTTAACTTTTTTATCCCAATGTCTTCTGAACTTCACTGTTTCCAAAAAAAATGTGGCTGTTAGTCTTATTGAGGATCCCTTGTACCTCAGTCCTTCCTCTCTTATTGCTTTCAGGATGCTCTATTTGTCTTTGGTTTTTGACGGTTTGATTATAATGTCTCTCAGTGTGATTTTTTTTCAATTTTCACAGCTTAAAATTTTTTATTCTTGTTGGACGAATAGATTCATGTTTTTCATCAAATTTGGGAGGTTTGGGGCTACGATTTCCTCAGACACTTTTTCTTCTTCTTTCTCTTTCTCCTCTCCACTGTGGACTCCCAAAATGTATATGGTTGATGTTACTTCACAGATCTCTTAGGCTGTGTTCATTTTTCTTCATACTTAGTTCTTTTGGCTCCTCAAACAAAATCATTTCAATTGTCCGGCTTCATGTTTGCTGATTCTTTATTCTTTAAAAAATTTTTTTTATGTTTTTGAATTGGAGTCTCACTTTATTGCCTGTGTTGGAGAGCAGTGGCACGCTCACGGCCACTGCAGCCTCGACCTGCTGGGCTCAGTCGATCCTTCTGCCTCAGCCTTTCAAGTAGCTGGAACTACAGGTATGTGCCACCACGCATGGCTAATTTTTTTTGTAATTTATTGTAGGGATGAGGTCTTGCCAAGTTGCCCAGGCTGGTCTTGAACCCATGAGCTCAGGTAATCCTCGCACCTAGGCCTCCCAAAATGCTGAGATTATAGGTGTAAGCCACTGCACACCTATACTGAAATCTGCCCCTGAACCACTCTAGTAAAATTTGTATTTTAGTTATTGCATTTGTCAGCTCCAGAATTTCTATTTTTTTCCTTTTAAAAATTTCCACCTCTTTATTGATGCTCTCTATTGTTGAAATACAGTCCCTCTGATTTCCTTTAGGTTTTTGTCCATGGTTTCTTTTAGGCCTTTGGGCATATTTAATGCAATAGATTTAAAATATTTGTCTAATAAGTAAGTCCAGTTTCTGGACTTCCTCAGAAACAGTTTCTGTCAAATTCTTTCCCCCCTGCCCATGAATGGGTCTTACTTTCTCATTTAATTATCTACTTCATAAGTTTTGTTGAAAACAAAACTCTGAAAAATCATACTCTCTAAACTATTTTTACGCAGTCTGCATTTTTTATTGTGCGTGGTCACTGAAGTTTCTGTTCTTTTAGCTTAGTACGTATCTAGTGGTTTGATAGAGATTTCCTTAAATATCTGAGGTAACAAGCAAAAAGAAAAAACTTCCCATCTTTTCATCTGGACTCTGTGTATGTACAGACATGTTTTCAGCAGTCAGTTGGGCAGGTTACAACCCTGCCTTCGCTTTCACTTGTAGATTTTTAAGGTCAACTGGAAGTGAGAACATGGGGCCTTTTCAGGTGTCTTGTGAGCACTGATGATAGATGAGGCTATGTAGAGTCCCCGGATTATGGAAGCTTTTCAAAACCCTTATTCTCCAAAACATCTCACTCCCCAGATTTTCCTTGCAGGCATTTATGCATGTCTATTACTTTCCCCAACTGATTTTTTCCCCATGTGGCAGTTGCTGGTTCATTGGTATTGAAATGTTTTTTTTATCAAGTGCCCTCTGCTTTGACTGCATGTCTGCCCCTGACAGTTCTGAGTAGGGAAAATAAATGCACCCATTTCTGTTCTTCCTTCAGGGAATCAGCCAACAGAACAAAACAGACAACCACAATTTTTGGGAGTAAGGTTTACTTGGCTCCCTGTGATACCAGGAACCCACAGACCTTGTTGTCTTCAAGACCACTGCTGACCTGTAGAGGGAAAAGGGGTCAAGTTTAAGTTATGATGCTATAAAGCTCTGTTACTCACTTCCAGTTAAGTTTTCTATATTCACTTGGTAGTTATAAACCTTTGATGGTTTTCTAGCATTTCAATACAGTTGATTGTTTATCAACCCAGTCAGAATATCTGCTAGTGCAGTTTGTCAATCTGTGCTTTAATAGCTCTCCTCATGATTTTTTTTTGTGTGTGTTGATGTTTCAAAAGCAAATAGTCTCTGTGGAGGGGTGGCCCTTGGAGTCCCTGTAAGCCACCATGTTCTCTGATGTTGCTCCCTTCAGCTACTTATGAGTTGTGCTTATGCATCACAATTCCTGATCTGCTAAGTACTTCCAGGAAAGTTATCCATCGGATAAACATGTACCCATTGCTTTCTTTCTCCCATTTCTATTTTTATTATTTGTTTTATGACCTTGTAAATATTTTTAGAGTAGGTATTTTGAGATAAACCAACAGTTTTATTGATATGACAGCATCTATGTTTTACTCTTGTATTCAACCATCGTGCATAGCAAAAAGAAATTCATGAGGTTGGGTAACTTATAAGGGAAAAAAGTTTATTTGGCTCACGGTTCTGCATGGTGCTGGCATTTACCCAACTTCTGGTAAGGCCTTAGGAAGCTAAAACTCATGGTGGAAGTCTAGGGGAGTCAGGAGGGAGGCAGACATGTCACATAGCCAACTACAACTTATAAGAACTACAGATAATAGAGATGCATATTAAACCACACCTTTAAGTGCAATTAGCAAAAAATGAAAACTACTGGAAACTCAACTGGGCAATATACATTTCAAGGAGGAACCTACAGCAAAACAGGGGACAAACATATCTTATAGGTAAAACTAAACTATAATTTTTGATGAAAATATAAAATAGAACAAAGAAATGATAAATCATAAATGTCAGGATGTGTTTTTATTGAGGGGAGGGACAAGTTTATCACTGAGATGGGGCAAAAGATGAGGCTTTTGAGTGGGGTGAGAGTTCTATCTCTCTGGTGGTTAACGGGTGTTTACCTTTTACTAAAGGACATTGTTTTTATTTTTTTATTTTTAAATTTTTTTTTTGAGTTGGAGTCTCATTCTGTCACCCAGACTGGAGTGCAGTGGCCACTCCTGGCCACTGCAGCCTCGACCTGCTGGGCTCCGGCGATCCTTCCGCCTCAGCCTTCCGAGTAGCTGGAATTACAGGCGTGCGCTACCATGCCCGGCTGATTTTTTGATTTATTGCAGAGATGAGGTCTTGCTGCCCAGGCGGGTCTCGAACTCGCGGGCTCAGGCAATCCACTCACCTCAGCCTCCCAAAGGCGCGGGATTATAGGCTGAGCCACCGAGCCTGTAATCCCTCGGGATTACAGGCTTAGCCACCGGCTAAGGACATCATTTTTAGACAGCTTTTCTTTTTTGGTACTTGAGTTTTATTTTATGACAAAAAAGCTAATGAAAAACAAAAAAGTGATGGATTGTGGTTACTGTTTTGCACAAAGCTTCTTCCTCCCTTGTCTCCAGGCACCGAGTGCCCAGAGGAACTGGTAGACCCAGGGCTCC